>VNJU01002915.1:0-144662 GCA_008042675.1 Drosophila seguyi | reverse complement strand
TTACCCAAAAATTCTATATTTAAATCGATATTTTAACGTTTTAAAATATTTTTGTGCGATACATCGATATTTTCGATATTTTAATGTAAAGTAAAATATATTTCAATATTTTAAAAATCGATTAAAGATCAAAGATGCGATTTTTGAATGGTATTTACCCAAAAATTCTATATTTAAATCGATATTTTAACGTTGTGATATATTTATGTGCGATAAATCGATATTTTCGATATTTTAATGTAAAGTAAAATATATTTCAATATTTTTAAAATCGATTAAAGATCAAAGATGTGATGTTTTAATGGTATTTACCCAAAAATTCTATATTTAAATCGATATTTTAACGTTTTAAAATATTTTTGTGCGATACATCGATATTTTCGATATTTTAATGTAAAGTAAAATATATTTCAATATTTTAAAAATCGATTAAAGATCAAAGATGCGATTTTTGAATGGTATTTACCCAAAAATTCTATATTTAAATCGATATTTTAACGTTGTGATATATTTATGTGCGATAAATCGATATTTTCGATATTTTAATGTAAAGTAAAATATATTTCAATATTTTTAAAATCGATTAAAGATCAAAGATGTGATGTTTTAATGGTATTTACCCAAAAATTCTATATTTAAATCGATATTTTAACGTTTTAAAATATTTTTGTGCGATACATCGATATTTTCGATATTTTAATGTAAAGTAAAATATATTTCAATATTTTAAAAATCGATTAAAGATCAAAGATGCGATTTTTGAATGGTATTTACCCAAAAATTCTATATTTAAATCGATATTTTAACGTTGTGATATATTTATGTGCGATAAATCGATATTTTCGATATTTTAATGTAAAGTAAAATATATTTCAATATTTTTAAAATCGATTAAAGATCAAAGATGTGATGTTTTAATGGTATTTACCCAAAAATTCTATATTTAAATCGATATTTTAACGTTTTAAAATATTTTTGTGCGATACATCGATATTTTCGATATTTTAATGTAAAGTAAAATATATTTCAATATTTTAAAAATCGATTAAAGATCAAAGATGCGATTTTTGAATGGTATTTACCCAAAAATTCTATATTTAAATCGATATTTTAACGTTGTGATATATTTATGTGCGATAAATCGATATTTTCGATATTTTAATGTAAAGTAAAATATATTTCAATATTTTTAAAATCGATTAAAGATCAAAGATGTGATGTTTTAATGGTATTTACCCAAAAATTCTATATTTAAATCGATATTTTAACGTTTTAAAATATTTTTGTGCGATACATCGATATTTTCGATATTTTAATGTAA
Organism: Drosophila seguyi; assembly: GCA_008042675.1. Lineage (NCBI taxonomy): Eukaryota > Metazoa > Arthropoda > Insecta > Diptera > Drosophilidae > Drosophila > Drosophila seguyi. The sequence goes on along the minus strand of VNJU01002915.1, from coordinate 143,341 downwards.
AGTAAAATATATTTCAATATTTTAAAAATCGATTAAAGATCAAAGATGCGACATTTTAATGGTATTTACCCAAAAATTCTATATTTCAATTGATATTTTAACGTTTTAAAATATTTATGAGCGATAAATCGATATTTGCGATATTTTAACGTGAAGTGCAATATTTTTCGATATTTAAAAAATCGATTAAAGATCAGAGATGCGATATTTTAATGGTATTTATAGAAAAATTCTATATTTAAATCGATATTTTAACTTTGCGAAATATTAATGGGCGATAAATTGATATTTTCGATATTTTAACGTTAAGCGCAATTATCGATTTAAAAGAAAATCGATATATCCCAGATAGTTTTGAGCCTTTAGCTAAGTTTCTCCGTTAAGCTTCCATCAAATCAACAGAAATAAAGCCCGAAAAGAATTTCCAACTCACTTTCAAAGTATCCATCGGGACAGACTTGCAGGCAAACGGCCAGATCGATGACATGCAGGTGGGCCGGGGCACAGGTGAGACAGCTATCGGGTCCAGCGCCGGCGCACGTCTCGCAGGTGTCGTGGCAGGGCCAGCAGATGCCCACCTGGTTGGGGAACGAACGCGGCGGACAGCGGCTAACGCAGGTGCTGTGAAAATACGAAAATCTGTAATTTCCATCACACTTGAAACCTCTTCTCTCTCCCTCTTACTTGTCCAGACGGTAATGACTGCAGGCCACGCACTGAGTGGGTCCACGGCCATAGCAGCCGGAAGAGTCGCACTCGGCATCGCACGAATGCAGAATCGTCAGCTTGCTGCCATCCCTGGCATCGCTGGGTGACGCCATCAGTTGGGTCACGGAAGTGATGGGTGCTGGTGCTCCTGCTCCTACTGCAGCGGAAGAAGTGCTCACATTTTGGCCATCTAACGTGGCCGTGGCTGGCTCCGGATTGGATCCGGCACTGGTGAAAATATTCTGATAATTGAGGTAGCTGGCAAAGCTGTCCGTGTTAAAGTTGCCGCCCTCGTTGGCCGGCTGGCCAATGTTCGAGGCGGACGGGAAGAGGAACGGATTCGTGTGCGAGCCGATGGGGCTGCTGCGCAGCTGTGGCGGTCCGCCGCCGTTGTTGTTGTTGAGCAGCTCGGACGACTTGAGGCGCATCGGCTGGCTGGAGGTGCCGTAGAAGATGAGCTGCCACTTGGAGAGAATGCCGGGCTGGTTGACACGCCGCCGTCCGCCGTTGATCACCTGCAGAGTCCAGCGTCCCTCCGCCTTCTCGCCCCAAAAGTGTACACTGAGGAAGGGCCAGTCATCGAAGTTGGACTTGACAATGTCGCGTGGCCGCTCGAACAGCAGCGTGCTGGTGGTGCCCATCGGTGAGGTGAGCAAAATGCGTAGGTTGCCGCGCGGGAAGAAGCGCAGCGTAATGCGGCACTGAACGTGCTCCAGATATCGCACCTCATTGATGGTCCCGGCGCATCCATTGACGTCCATGTGTGTGGCGAGCGTGTTACCATAGATACCGTCAATCTTACGATCCTCGTTGTTCTCCCGCGACTTGCAAATGTGCTGCGGCGGCACCGATGTCCACTGTTCGGCCAGCGAGACCATTGACCCGGCATCCATCAGTCCGTAGCCGAACTTGTGGCTATACTTGCGCCTCACACCGTTCAGCGTCCATCCGTCCTCCTTCTCCAGGGGTCCCGGTCGCGAGGTGTACACCACCAGATATTGCATGTCACGCCACGTCAAATCTGGATTCGCCTCAAGCGCCAGGGCACAAATGCCGGCCGCTAGCGGTGCCGATGCCGAGGTACCCGTATGCTCCACAGTGCAAATGTGATCCGGTCGCAGGCGTCCATCCATATCGACAGTGGCCACGCTCTTATCATGACCGGGCGTTCCAGAGCTGTAGGTGGTGGCCAGCGTGGAGGAGCACTCCTCCAGATACCAGGGCTTGAAGCCCGCCTGCGTGGCACTCGAAATGGAGAGGGTGAAGATGGAATTGGTGTAGCCGTCGCAATTGCAAGAGTCGGTGTAGCGACCGCCATTGCCGGAGGCCCAAACAAAGATCGAGCCCTTGCCCTGCCGTCCGCTGGTCACGCCATAAATAAATGCTCGACGCGCCAGCGGTCCGGGTCCGTCGACAGTGGAGCCATCATCCTCGGGGCCCCACGAGGCGCTATAAATGTCAATGTGGGCGGGATTCAAGCTCAAAGCCTGCGCCTCCACCACATCATTGACCTTGCCGTCCAGCATGCGAACTCCTGCAAATCGAAGAGAGTTTTAAAAGAGAGTTCGACTTGATCTCTAAGCTGTACAATTTACCACCAATGCTGGCATTGTAGGCCACACCAACTCCACAGTAGTTATTAAAGGCCACTGCAGCCACTTCACCGGCACATCTGGTTCCGTGCTTGTTGTCGCCATTGTCCTGCGGCGTGGGATCCGAGTCATTGCCATTGATGTCGAACGAGGCATCTGGATCCTGGAAAGTTAGGGAATAATCTTGCTTCTGTGAGCATATTCAAGTCTGTGATAATTGTTATTAAAGCTTACATAGTTCTGTGCCAGATCGGGATGATTGGTCTGGATGCCATCGTCCAAAATGGACACGACCACACCCTTGCCCGTATAGCCCTTCTGCCAGGCGGGACCCACATTCATATCCAGGCCATCTTTAGCGCCACCATTCTGTTTCGGCAGGTGAGAATAAAGTAAAGGATAAGTAAATACAATAAATAAGATAAATATCTTGATAAAACTACAGTGCAATGATGAAATAGGTCCTCAAAAGTACATATATTTCTATATTATTTCCTAAACTATTGAAAGATTTAAAAGATCTATCAATCTTTATTAATATTTGATGATTTTATCAAGTTATACAGAGATATAGATAAGGTGTTATTGAAAGATCGTAAGATCAACTCTTGAGCAAAGCAAAAGGAAATGATTTACAAGGAAACTATTTTCCTAAATTAAATTTCGAGTCATATGAGAGCTCTTTATATCATCTTTTTACATCTTTATAAACCAAACTTCCCTTACGATCATAATTTGAACCAAATTTCACATTAAATTCTACGATTTTAGCTCAAAATATATGCCAAAAAGGGTTTTTTAAATAGATTTTCAAAGTAATTAAACTTTATATATGAAAATTATTGAATTAAATACAATTTACATTAATTTTGTGTTAGTTTCAGGTAAAAAAATAAAATAAAATCAAACTTCATATATGAAAATTCTTGAATTTACTACAATTTACATTAATTTTGTGTTAATTTCAGGTGAAATATAAAATAAAATGCTCATATTCCGTACATATATTTATGAAATCAAACTTTATATATAAATATTCTTGAATTAACTACAATTTACATTAATTTTTTACCAATTTCAGGTGAAAATATGAAATAAAATGCACATATTCCGTACTCTACTTCTATTCTAACATGTATTTATGAATTTTATGAAGCATGCATTTAAGTGAGAGATGATTACATACTTTACTCACCAGATACCACTGTTCCTTAAACAACGGATCCGGAAATATGGAATGCGAGCTAACATCCCGATACTCCATGCGCGCCGAATGCCGGCTGTCCAGCGTCAAGGACGATGTATCGGAGGCGAATGAGAGATGGGGATTCGGATCGACAACGTACTCGCCGCCCGGTTGACGCAAAACATTATACGGACTGTAGGTGGGCAGGCTCTGGTAGGGACCGTCACGCTTACGCCGAACCTTTTCGTGCTGCTGCTGCATCCATTTTACCTTTAAAAAATATCAAATAAATTATAAGAACTATTTAATGTAATGCCATGTCATTCTCTTAACTCACCTCATTCTCGGACGTAAGTAAACCCTGATGCTTGCGACTGGAGCGCAGGGAGCGCTTAGACACGTGATGATGCTGGAACAGGTAATAGTCATCGAGGGCTCCAATCTGGAGAGGAAAATAAATCCAAGTGAAAGCCACAATCGGCGTTGCATAAGAGCTGTATCTTCTTACCTGTCCTTTGTTGATGAAGCCATGCTTGGCGGCTATGAAGTCAGCTACATGCTTGCCGGAGGGAATGTTGACAGCGAACTCGTTCGTGTATATCGCCTCCTCGGGAATACTGTAGGCGCCAAAGATATCGATCCCGTCGAGGTCGAGGCTATGCTGCTTCTGCTGCTGCTGCTGATGATGATGCTGATGCTGATGCGGGTCAACACGTTCATCGTTCGCACTGGCATTTAAGTGAGTATTTTCATAATTATTAACGTGTGCGACGGCGCCTCTACTAATGGTCGTCTGTGCTTGTGCTTGACCCCCATCGCCTTCCGTCGCTGCATCAAGGCGGGGGTCAGTATAAGTATTGCCAGCGGGCAAGGCTGTTGCTGCTCCGCTCTCCTGGTTGCTGAGTATACCACCATCGCCGCCGGCGTAGTTCTGCTTGCCGCGGCGATCAATTTCGTTACTCCGTTGAGCACAACAACTATGTTGGCTTAGGATTACTAAAACTAATACAAAATATATACAGCTCTGTGCCATTCGGTTAAATGTACATAAATAGATCCTATTGAGTCTTGCATCTGGAGTTTTTCTGGTAGCTATCGCTTGCGCTGTCGCTGTCGCTGTCGCCTCATGGCCTTGGAGTCTCTTCTTTCTGCGCTCGATCTTTCGATACGTCGGCTCTGCGGCAGGGAGTGCAGGTGTGCCACCGAAGGAGGAGCACTTCTCCTTTGCCTTCTCGGTGGCAAGAAATGTGCTCTCGGTATGTCCTGCTGGTCTGCCAATAATGATGGTTCCTCTACCGCTACCGCTGGGCCCTGTATCATCCGGCATTATCTAAATTGTGGGTTTCAGGCTATGTTGGTATTAAGGTAGTTTGATTCTCCCCAAGAGTCCTTTTGCGGCAAAGAGTCCCTCCTCTCCTGTTGTCGTACTCATGTATGTATCTATTTTTCGGTTCAGCTGTTTGGCGTATCTGCGGATAAAAGAAGAAGAAAGATGTACTTGAAATGATGAGATCTCTCAACGAGCTCGGGCTCTCGGCTCTGCGCTCTCCAACTCCAAATGCAACCTTGGGCTGCTGCTAAACGTGTTGACCGCCCGCTAAGCCAAGTTGTACGGCGTGAATCATATATATATTCCCACTGAAATATATATATTATATTTTATATTTATATAGCCCCAAAGCTCTCTCAATGAAGAAGACTTCAGGGGAGTTTATCACCTCCAACCGACGTCGGTGGTGGTGCTTCCCCAGCGCTTGTGTGTCTGTGTGTTTACTTATTAATGGGTTGCCATTGTTTTCCTGATGATATAACAACAGACAGAAACCACATAGAACAGAACTGAATAGAACGGGGAAGTGCAGCATCACCCTTTGGGGGGAATTACGGTTTGAATTAATGACTCAATGACTTGGCCAAAGGGGGAGTAGTGGAGTAGTGTGTGTGTGCAACCCAACTTGGAGCCATCACTCGCAGTGGCAAGTTGTCAAACCAGCCGGAAGATTGGGACTGGTCGCTGCCATACATATACTTATGACACGCATGGCGTATACGTAATTTGCTATGATCGCATATCTCTCCTCTCTCCAATCCAAATTCGGTAATCTTCCAAGATATGATGCCGCCGGCAGAGGCATACTTGTTTATGCATGAATATTCATGGAACCCTTGTCTTGTTATTGCAAACCGAAGACCTCTTCGCTGTAAATTTGCATTACTGTTATCCTAACGAATCATATTTCCCCCTTTTCCGCTTTAATAGAGGGTACTGAGAAATAGTGTTTAAACGGAAATTAGGACAGAGACACTTGGTTAATTTGATGCGCTTTTGAGTAAAGCTGAATTTTACCTAGAATTGAGCGAATCGCTTATTATTTTTCTAAAATTTAAAACCCAAAGTTGCATGGAAAAGTAGACAAAAGTTCAGATTTGTCTCTTGTCCCATCATTCTACGTGGAGAGAATTGGACTTTGCTAGCGAAACCAAACGAAGAGCAATTTGGACTCTATTGTTTGTCAACTATTTGAATATTCAGAATGTGCAACATGTAACCTCACCGCACCTCGCCATACACTCACACACACACACACACACATTCGCACACCCACAAGCCGTGTTTCCTGTAGTCTCGGGTGTTATATACTGACGGCTTTCGCCTGCAGGCGCCTGATTATACATGTTTGGAGAGAAAGAAAAAAGAAAAGAAAAAAAAAAAAGTGCAGCACTGACATAACCGTTTTGATATTCCTTGTACACAATCTCACGTCCCAACTGGATGTTTTTTTGGGATGTATGTATGCGCACTTCTGTATGTAGCGTTGTCGTGCTTGTACATACGGTATGTGCGAGGGGAAATCTATGTACGTGACTGATGCACATGAGGCTATTTATTATCGATAAATTTGTGTACGGTTTTTCGGTGTGGTAGGTGTGTAGGGGTTAGGGGTAGGAGTAGGGGTGGTGCTGTGTTTGGTTCACTTTTTCGTACTTTATGTGGCAGCACGTAGATATGTATGTATGCAGGGTATGTACCAAAATTTATGCATATGCCTACACATACATACATATATAAAAGTAGGCTCGCGAACAGATTGTGTACGGTGGTTTCATATCAACGGTATCACACACACATATTGATTCCGGTTTCTGTTTCACTGTGCCATTCGTTTATGAAACATGTTATGTGTGTGTACTTCACTTTGCCGAATCTGCTCTGTGCATGGCCATGTGTGTCTCAGTGGAAGTTGAGCCGCGTTCGTGCATTTGGCTCAATCACTTATTTATTAAATCGCGCACCTCCACTTAATCACCGATTTTCCACAGCAGACACCAATTTTACGCTAATTGCACACACGGGCAACAACAACAATTAAGACCCAAGCCACCTTTCGTTTAGAGTGCGGGTGGAACATACACATTCGCACTTTACGAGTCTGATAATGCAGAAGTGCAAATGTATCTGTGACTTCCTATACACATAAACAACACTACGTAAGAGTTGCCATTTCAAATATATGTATGTACATATCAATTGCACGTAATGCATACATACATTTGTATGTATTTGTATACCTACATCACAAAGCATAAAAATTGGCAACAACGACGACGATTCAACCAAAAAATAACTTCTGACTTTACGTATGTATGTGTGTGTGTGTGTGGAAACAGATCTATTACAGTCACATTTTGAAATAAATCACAGCAATTGTTATTAGCACGGCTGGTTTTAGGCTTAGGTTTAATTTTATCAACGCAATCGAAACGACTGAAACTGAAACTGGGACTGCGGACTGAGACTGAGACTGGGAATCGAAAGAGAACGCGTGCTTACCATGCGTACATAGGAACTAGCCGAACGAAACGAAAACGAACGGACTCCAAGCCGACCGAACGAACAAACGACGCAACCTCGACTGCGCTCCAGCTTAAACTGAACTTTATTTTGAAGTTAATACATATAGCCAGCGTTAGTTGTTTCTTTCTCGCTGGATTTGTGCTAACCGCATACACAAACACACTGCACACTGCTCACGTACATGTTTGTATGTACATCCCATACATTGGCATCGTCGCTTGTTTTTATGTATGCAAGTGTGTGCATTTAAGACCCATGAAAAGCACAGCTTTTGGAGCTTTCAAAACAAAACAAAATGCAGACACATAACACGCAACGGTGCTGTAACCAAACCAATTAGTATTACGTACGCACCCATACATAGCTGCATGCGTACCTGTATGGCCAAATACACCTTTAAGACATGTTTCTATAGAAACTTTCGTACAAGCCGAGATGTACGCTCCCTGCCATACATACATCATACAACCGAACTCGGCTATGTACGAAGTGTGTGTGTGTATGTATGATTGCGCGCTGAAAACCCCTCTCCAAGCTGACATTCAAATATGAACATAGCGCGAGCGGCAGCAGAGATCTGCGTTTGCCGCTTTTATACATACAGGCATATGACCTGAAATAATTAATCTAGTCGTGCCAAAACCGTCCAATGTGTGTGTCCGGATGTATGGGAGCCTAGATTTAGGAAATCCCCCAGTTCCCAATGCTCATCTATGTACATGCATGCATATGTATGTCTGCATGTGTGCGTGTGGTGAAGGCAAGAGTGCCGCTTTTAAATTATCTGCTTCAAATCAAACATTTATTGGCGGTTAGGACAGGTTATGGTTGCTCCGATGAGAACGGGCATACATGCAAGCAAACAAACGCAAACACATTTAATAATCAAAAGTTAATGTAATTGGATTGGGTTTTTTTTTAGTCTATAGATTTCATTTTCGGAAATAGAAATGTAAAATATACTAGGAACAGGGCTGTCCATCATATTTATTAGTTTGTAAATATTTATATTCAATGATTGAATAATTAAGTGCAAATTAAAATTGTCATTACTTTATAAATATTTAATATATTCCCTGTTTTGGAAATTACTGTTTTCATTAATATTTTTTGAAATTACGTTTCTTGGAGTATTTTTTTTTTGTAATAGCTTTGATATTAAAGCATATAATTAAAAAATCTAAACTTTAGTACAGAATTTTTAATTAGTAAACAATATCCAAGGCAAAATTAAAAAACCTGGTAATTTATGTAGCTATTAATATTTTTGTATTTTTCAAAAAAATATAAAAGAAAATAAATGCGAATTTGATGTATTTATCGAAAATTGAAAATTCTTTTTAAAATAAATATTTTTTAAATTTTTCTGGACAATTTTGACTATTATACCAGCAGGATCTAATATTTAAGTCATATATAGGACCTGGCCAGATCGTTATATAATTTTAAAAATGCTTCCATGATTCTAAAAAAAAAATTAAAATTTAAAAATACATTTATATAACTGCAAAAAATCAGAATTCCACAAAATTACTTACGTTACACTCAAATTTTTATTATTTTTGCTATATTTTTTTGATAAAGTTAATAATAAAACCAATAAAGCAGGTCCAAGTTTCAACGATATTTTTTTAATAAATTCTTTTTCGATAACAATTTTGTCTATAAATATAATAACGATGATTCCGATAACAAATTCGCCATTAAATCCCAAGTTTTTTGAAAGCCTGATGAATCTGATGGCACCGGGATAGTCCTGTGGATGGGGATCGTCAATAGTTTTGATCGCCTGCAAACATAAGTTGGATTAGTTTAAATATTCCATAATTATCGATTATTTTAAAAAAGCAGCTCAGAGGGATGGCCGCACAAAAAATTCAGCGGCAAACTTACGTTGATCGGTTCAAAAACCAAGCAACTTCGATCGAACAATAGTAATTTGAGACACTCGTAAAGCTCACAAGTGTTAAAGTAAACATATAAACATAGGTTACCTGATCGCATTATAGGTTATCGCTTTGCCGCCAGTCTTCTATAGGACTGCTTTTGCAAGCAAAGACAACACACACATATGGCGGACTTGAGAAGCTTATATTTTCGTCGGCAAATAAAGGCTTATCGCCGGCTATAGGCCCCAACGATGCTTGTTCGGGAACTGACATCACATCATCATCATCATCATCATCATCATCTCTCTCTCATCCATTAAAACAAGTCTATAATTGGTCTCTTCTGCGGTTCGCCCTGAGCCAAAGCCAAGCACGATCTTTTGGGGCTTTTGTGCCCTTGTCGATGCCAAATCTTTAATGACTGTGTACTGGCGAAGTAAAGCGTGTTAATTATAGAAGAAGGCAAACGCAAGTTTCCATCAGATGATTTCATTCAAACAGATTTTTTAAGTCCAATCCGAAATCATCGATTGCCGCCCTCCTCAAAAGCTGTGTCATGCGCAGGAACTTCGGTCAACTTCGGCAAAAAAGCCTCTCGGGGGACACATCGGATTCGAGTCGTTAATCAACTCGTATTTACATATATACTAAACCCTAAACTTTTTTATATTCCATCAAACAGACGTAACAGGGTAAAACCATACAAATTAAGGGGAATTTAACAAAATTTCTGCTAATAAATTGCTTCAAACTGCTGCACAGTCTTAAATTTTAAGCAATATTTTTTGTTTTAAATAAAAATTTAACTAGTTAGTTAATATGTCAATTTGCTGTTTCTAACTTATAGATTTGAAGGATCGCAGATGGATCAATAAGAACTGATCAGGATTGTTTTAATTGGCTTGAAACCTATCGATATACATAGATGTTTTTATCGTAAAAAAGAGCAGACTGTACTAGTAAATCTGTATAAATAAAGAAGGGAAGGAAGAAATCTAACATTTTCTTTGAGCTCCAAAAAGGACTCAAATTAAGCACCTAAATTTTATTTATGATTTCCTTTTCTGATCGGTTTTGGGGGCCCATCCTGATACATGATATATGATATGGTGAAAGTGAATGAATGAATATATTTTCTTTGTCTTTGTATATACTATATAATATAGTAATAAATCCATTAGTGATCAAAGATCTTGTTGCTCTGCTTAAGTGACAACAAATTATAAATTAGGAAATAATTTATTGCCTATCGTTATAATCGATTAACAACACATTGTGTAATAATTGTGGACTATCGTTATAATCGATTCAATCAAGATGTGATGGAAAGCGTAAATAATTTTGAAGAAATTAACTTGTATTAAATATGTTTAAAGTTCTTGGAGAACAATTGTGGAGGACAAACATTGTTGGAAAATTAATATCGATAATGAAATATATTCCATCGCTGGACAGTGTCTCGTTATAATTTTTTGTTTTGCAAAAAAATCATAACAATCGAGTGCTATATATGTTAGGGAAAATCCGTTTAAGGATAACTAAACAAAATATTTAAATTTAATAACCATCTTGTATTATTTGCTGTTTAAATATTTGACAAGACAACTAAGACTATTCATGTGAATAGACCATTAACAATGTAATTTTTGGATGAAAAGGGATTGCCAAAAATATTGTCATATTGTTCACCCATAATTTTATATATTTTGTTTAAAAATATATACAATTAGTTCAAGGACTCCAGTGTTGCTTTAAAAAGCATTCCAAGTAGAAAAGGCTGATATTCAATTATTTTTTACCTTGTCCGGGTTAATTTTCTTCTGTGAATTTCCGTTCAAAGTTCTGCTGTTCTCCATATTTTGTAGAGTTGAAATTTTTCTAGCAGTTCATATCCTTCAGGACTGCTCTTAATCTTCGAATGATTACTGGTTCATCGTTTTCAAATAACCTCCTCGAGGTGTTTGCATCGTTCCAGTATCCATTCTTTTAGTCCAGGCTCTTTAGTCCAAAGATATTTCTTCATAAAAGCTCTTAAATCGGTTCGTTTATAATTTATGTGGAAAGAAATGTCATACGGCACCAAACCCATATGTATTTGCTTGATAGAGAGAATCGGTTTCTATAACAATTGTTATAATTTTGTTGGTATTTGTAATAAAACAGAAAGACCTTAAGGTTTGTTTAGTTCATAAAATCGTTTTCGAAAATTTAGTTTGATTTTTTTTTTTGTATTATTTGAAGTTTATGTTTAGGTAATTTATATTGTACTTTTGTTTGAGTTTTAAGAACAAGGCATAATTGTGTATTTTATTGTTTACATTTTTAATTGTTTTGAATTTGTATAAAAAAAAAAAAACAATGTATACCAAGCAATAGAAAGCACATTAAAAACATGCTTGGTACAATTGTTTTGCCTAATTAATTTAATTATTAGAATAAAAGAAATGTCCCTGGTTTAATTAAAAAATAAAAAGAAAAATTAATGTGCTGTGTTAATAATATTTTTAATAAAAAAATTATACAGCATAAATTGCTAAGCTGCCAGGCAGTTGAGCTTTAGCTGCGATTATCGCTACATAAAATCATAATAAATGTGTTGTTTAGTCGCTTTGAGGTAAAATCATTATATTTATCAACATATACACATTATTTCAATTAACAGGAGTATGATAATTATGAATTATGAATTTAAAAGACGTTCTTGAACAGTTCTGGATTATATTATATGTGTCATATTTCATGTTTCGACTTCCAATGATACATTTTTTATTTCAGACGCGATTCTGGTATGTTCTCGATATGTATATTGTATTATTATCCATTTCAGATTTTTTTTTGTGTGTAAGAAAATGATTTTTAAAAGTCAAATCACTTTAGAAAAGTAGTCTCTTTTCAAAAAAGAATCTTAAGAAGTCGTATTTTGTAGAATTTAAAGATTTTTAAAGATAAAAAAAAACGATGTGTTGGTTCCAGAGACGGTCTGGTCTCGGTATCGATAGGGTAAAAGATTATTCTTAGGGATCTCTTAGGGATTTTGTATTTATATATATATAATATATATATATATTTTTTTGTATATATATAATTCTTAATGAATCGAAACCAGTTAGAATAGAGCAGAGGAGGTTCAAACTGTTGCCAAGAACAGCCACCACAATTGGAGATTGGTTAAAAAACATTAAAATGTTTTTTTGAAAATATGTCAAGATATTTGCAATTAGTCCTTTTTAATCCTTTTTTAATTCCCAGTTGAAGGTCTCTATTGCCCAACATAAGTCGCTGTTCAAATCAATCATCAATGCCTGTTAGACGTTTCGGTTAATAAGTTTGCGGAAAATATATATTGTAATATTTAAAAAAAAAATGAATGTATTTAGCGAAGTTTAACCACAAGCCATTTGAGGTTATCCATCGTCCCAATAAAACCTTACCAGAAAACCGAGGAAAAACATTCCAAGGCAAAACGTTAACGTTCACCAAAATGAAGGCCAAGGTGAGGTGTCGTTCGAGTCCAAAAGTTTCTGGGATGCACGCGGCAGTCGGCTGTCATTCACATCTCTTGCCTTGATGTGATGATAAGGTGGAGAGGTGGCCGCGGCAAATAATATTCAGAAGTTTTCATACAAGACTTGCGATGTAGATATTCGATCCGTAAATAATTCAATGTTCCATCAAGCCATGTTCTCAATGCTTCCGCACACAATTAATGTCTTTGTATATTATTCAATGAAGTAATAATGAAATTAAATTAATATTTTTACATTTAAGCCAGAATTTTCACCCGATTTCTTATTCTTGTGAATAGAATATTCCCCCATTTCCAAATCTGAAAAAAATGTGTCCCGGAAATAAGATCTTTGGGATAAGGTCCATATCCATGAAGAATTATTGAAGAATCCATAGGTTATTTTACGATAATTTGAAAAGCGTTAATTAGAATTTGATTCTCCTTTGCCAATTACAAAACATAAACTGCAAATTTTCAAAACTTAAAACAAAAAATCTAGTAAATTTATGAGTTTTTATGTTTTTCTAATACAAAAAGTTGCTTTGAAATTTGTGATCTCCCATTTAATATCGATAAAACGATAACAACGATGATAAATAAACAAAATAAGTAATATATTGAATGCCTTAAATTAATTAGCTATTTTTTGTAACTCTTAGATGGCCACAGTTTGGGTTAGTACAACTAAAACCCACATGAGCTATTGAGAAAATCATTATTCTAAACTCTCACTTTAACTACGTCAAAATTTAACTACTAAACTTTAAAAAATTCCCCATTAAATTATTATAAATAAAGAAAATTACATTGTAGCCATATTTAGCAATACAAAAAATATTAATTCAACAAAAAAATATTACAAATAATAATTTGATAAAATAAAAATGCTTAAGACGTGAAAAAAATTACTATAACTTTTGTAGAAACTAAAACTTTGTCAATTTAACATTCATTTCATATACAGATATTCCTAGACTTCAGTAGGAATATATATATATATATATAGATAAACATGCTGATTTTTGAATACCCATAAATTGTATAAAAAAAAATGTCGACCTCTTCAATGCAAATCGTGCAAAGGGTACATATTTTAACACGATTCCAACGATATGCATGCAAAACGCTGCAAGTCATCATCACTCACGTTCAATACGAAAAAAACCTGTGAATAAAATGTTATTAAGAGAATATTGTTTGGGATTTATTCAAGTGATATATCATTTTACAAGGATCGGCGTTACCTGTTCCCACCATTCGCCGTCACATGTTATTCAGAAAGCGCGGGCATCGTTTTCGTTCTTCGTTAATGTACTCAAGTCCCCGTTAAAGATGACTATAAATTTTTCATATTTCTCCCAATACAAGTTCTTGCTAAATATTTTTTAATTCAACTTTAAAGTATTCCCAAAAATAAATTGCAGCCTTAGAAAATGTTTAAGATCAAATCATATCACATTTCTTTTATCTCCCACAGAAACTTTTCAGGAACATGATTAATTTTGAGAAATAACCTAGACTTGGTTTATGCTTTCAACTTTCGAGTTCCCTTCTCCCAACTTTATTAAGTAATATTTAAAACATTTTTTCTTAAAGGTCTGTAGATCCCAAATGGGCACATAAATGCCATAAAGCTTCTGAGAAGTTACCGCTGTGCGATAGACAATTTTTTACATATCGACCCAATATTGTTTATCGTATCATATGGGAAAACGATACATTTATGGAACGATATCTTTAAGATTATATATCCTTAAGATATATCGATATTTAATAGAACAAGTCCCCGTATGTTTTACGGTCTTTAACAATAGAATTTTTGTATTATAACCTTAAAGCAGAGTTTCTTTGCCAAGCCTAAGCTGCACACATACTCTAGAAAATTAAATTCTGACTTCGATATCGATTATTAATGCCGATAACTGCTTTAAAACTGTACATAAACGTGACCCAACCAACCATATTCTGTATATTCCCATATTCTTTATATTCTCATATTCTTTATATTCTCATATGTACCCAGAGAAATATGTCCATAAAGAAAATCAATTTAAAATGTCCCATCAATATTTGGAATATTAAAAAAAAAAAACGGACAGTTGCACACCAAAATGTTTTTTATAACTGAAAAATTAGAAATCCATCGGCTGACCGAAGTAAGCTTCCAAGTCTATTAACTAACCTAAAAATCATTTCTGTAGATTACGATGGTTAGTAAATAGAATTGGATAGTTTGAATCATATTTCAATTCCCAAGAAGCCAAGTTCTTGGGTATAAAAAAAAATTGAATAAAAAATAAAGAATTAAAATTAAAGCGGATTTTTTATGTAAATTTTTGTGAAGTATTACGATGAATGCAAAAACTTAAAGCAAGATATTATAAGTAAAAAAATGGCAAAAAAAAATTGGTTAAAAAAATAAAAAATTGAATACGAATAATACTTCCGAATACCACAGATATGTCTGGTTTTTTTTTAAATTTTGTTAGATTTTAAATTTAAAAAAAAAACACCCGACTGTTAAAAAAAATCGATTTATTTACAATTGCTATCGAATTGGTTATCGAAAACCGGCTTCCGCATCCGTGCGCTCGCTCCTGCGGCAGCATATATACTCACCATTTTGTTAGGAAAATTAACAAATTAAATTGTCGGCTTTAAAGTTTTCACAAATTAATTATTTATCTTTATATATATTTCAGTTGAATGATAGACAAGAAAAAAAATATAAAACATATTACTGCAGCAAAATAGACACTACTATTTATCTAGAAAAGTATCGCTATGATTAAATAGATAGATGTAAATATGTTGGTTCTTGTTTTTCTTTTCTTTCTTTTTTTTTGTCGTGATGGGAAGAATATTTTTTGTTTAGTTTCGTTCTCAGCGCATTTATTGAATTTCTTGTATCCATTTTTTTTTGTTTCTATTTATCTTGAGAGGATTGCCCGATGGTTGAGATAAGGTTATACATAGTCATAGTATATATATATATCTATTGATTTACGTTTGGGATCGTGCAGCATTGCATTGTAGCGCTCTCTCTTGGTTTTTTTTTTTGTGATAATAATTCGTTTTTTATCAACGAGAGCGAAAAAGTCAAGTGTAAATCAACGTAATCATTGCCTGTGAGTAAAATACGTTTTATATTTGTTTGTCGTCCTTATATCGTATGTTTATATATGCTCTCCAGAGCGTGTCTAAAAACGACGACGTCCCCATGGGGCATTATTTCCTCCGCCATTATTTCCGCGTTGATTTCCGCCTTGGTTCATATTGTTAACCCCAAATTCAAAAGCGAAGGAGTCCTAGTCAAGCAATGAAATATAATTGTTGTTCAATTGAGAGTGTTTTTTTTTTTTGGTTTTTTTTTGTTTTTAGGAGAGGTAGCGGTGTAACCCAATTCGAATATAGGGGTGGAGGGAGGTGAAAAAAGAGTCATATATTAAATCCCAAATCAGATTAGATATCAGCACCACATCCAAAATACAACCCCCGTAGAATCCATTAGGGATTTGGTTTCATTTTATGGAAAAAATGTATATAAAGAGTACGTTTTATAAGGTCCTTGGTATGATGTTTCATACAAGTCCTTTAGGAATAAAAAACAGTCAAATAAAACACATTCAAGAAGCGGGCAACAAGTGCACCGTTCATCAATATGCCAGAGCTTACATTTGGAAAGCGAAGAAAGTGCTACCTAGTATAGTAAATATAACATATATGCACTTGTATATGCTTACTTAGGTTCTGATTAGAAATTATGGTATTTAAGGAAAGAAGAATTCCCCAATTCCCACCCACATTGTTGCATTATTTGAGAGCAGAGCTCACAAATAACAGTTTGCCTCGTTTTGGTCTTTGTTTGGTTGAAGTTTTCGATCTTTTTAGAATGAAATTTTATAAAGAAAAATTTAGTTTATCTCGTTAAGAGTCAGGGTTTGAAAAAAGCAAAATTATATGCTAATAACTACATTAAAAACTTGCTATATTAGAGGTTTTCTTAGGGTTTTATCCAAGTTTAAATTAGATATTAGATAGAAAGGAAGATTATAATCAAAGAAAAGGAATAAAGAGGCCATAAATGAAAGCCAATTTCTTTGAATTTCGAAAACAAAATGGCTTTTTGCTTAAGGAATAAATGTTTCCACCAAAAACTATATCTTTTGTTATTTTCGAGCTCTGCTCAACACTCCTCATCATTCTCCCCATTCCCAAATAAACCCATTTCAGTGCAGCAAATAGAAAAAAAAAATAATAGAAGTCTCAAGTTCCGAAAAGGAAACTCAACCAGCTAATAATTGATATGGAAATCAAATTCCTTCCGTTGCGAATTGTTAAAAAAAAACTCTCGATTGGGTTATATATATGCTTTAGAGAAGCGATAGACAGAGTTGGCTCTGCCACAGAAATGTGGTAAGCGTATAAATTTTTCTTTTTTCATTTTTGGCAAGTAACAATTGTTAGGTTTTGAAGAACATACCTGTGCATTGGGTCCACCGCCGGGACCGGAATTGCTTCCAACCATTGTGGAATTGTTGTTACTTCCTATTAGAAGGACATTTTAATTAGATTTTTGGTTATTTCAAACGATTAAACATGAGACTGATGTTACCTCTAAACACCTCGAATGGTGAATTGCTATTTCCGCCAAAGTTATCAAAGTTGGCGTTGCTATTGCCACCGCCACCGCCACCGCCGCCAAAGCCCTCCTGCTGGTCCAGCAGTGAGTTTAGCTGCTGGGCCTGCATAAACAGCGTATTCTCCTGCTGCCGCCGGCGCATATCCTCCTCCTGACGGATCATATGGGTTTGCATTTCGCCCTGATGGCGACGCATGGTCTCCTCCTCGCGCTTGCGCATTTCCTCAACCTGCCTCTCGCGCATCTCCCATTCCAGCTTCTTGCGCTCGTTGTCAGTTTCGCGCTTTCTCAACTCTGGAAAAATATACAAAACAATTAAATATGTTATATATCTCAATCTTCAAATCGCTTGAAAGGGGCGCGACGTGCTGCTTCTTTTGCATCTTAAATTGTACCTTTCGATGTACAAACAAACTCGGCGGAATATATTACAGTTTATCGGCATAAATTACATAAATTATCATACATGAATTAGTCATACAGACGACGGCCCATATCCTAAACCACGAGAAGGTGCTGAATGTGTATCTTTACCAACTGCCCACATTTTGTATCGGTATCAAAAGAAATTATCTTGAATTTTGATTTCCGCTGGGTTCCATTGAATGAATAAATCCGATAAAATATCGATATATTAACACTGTATTAATTTTTGATACAAAAATCCAAATGTTAATCAATATTTTGACGTTGCATTAAATTGTGGAATAAATTAGTAACCTTTTTGATATATCGAACCAATATAATCGGAAATAAGACTTGATAAATTCAATTTTATCGAAAATTTTCGATATTAAAATTTGTTATATTACATTTTTCGATACTTTGATATGATATCTCGATATATTTAAAAAATATGTTAATATAAATTCAATTAAATCATTACTTTTCAATATTTAAAATTTAATATACAAGAATTTAGATCTTTGAACAAGATACGATATAGTATCCTATTTTTCTAGTCTCTTTGAACTCATCTAGAACATAAATGGAATGCTTAAAACCGCGATTAATCAATAATGGCCACCATTCCAAAGCCATAGCAGTGCGGAAGGCCAGTTGCTTAGTTCTTAGTTAAATATTAAGGGATGCTCTTCATATAAGCGACCCACATAATACATAATACGTAATATTCATTGAAAATATATATTGAAATATATAGAAAGTTTCGAAAAAAACGTTCCCTGGCATAATATATATACGAAAATAAGAATTGTTCTGCAATTATCAAGACTAATCTTATACTAACCTTGACGCAAGAGTTCAGTTTCCTGCTCATATCGGGCATACTCCATCTGAGCCTCCAGCTTGTCCTCCTCCATTTTAAGCTCCCGCTTCAGGGCGTCCTGCTTGCTTTTGTACAGATCGTGCAGCTGCTTCCACCGCGAACCGTACTCATGCTCGAACGAGTTGTGATCGGCAAAGCGCGGACCGACCGAACGCTCCTGACAAAACTCCGGCATCTTCTTGTTAATCGTTTTCTCCGGCAGCCCGTCATTGTCGTCATTGACCTCCATTGGCTCGACCAGGCATGGACGGAGTGAAGCGGTCAAGAAGAAGCACTTCTCGTTGCACAGTCGCAGGCAGGCGCTGGCGGACGACTTCTTGGCAAACTCAACGACACCCTCGCCGGTGTGCCGGCCACGATCGTCCACGGTGATGATGGCCCGCTCGATGGGCCCAAAGATCTCAAAGGACTTGTACAGCAGCTCGTTTGTCACGTACTGGGTGAGATTACTGACACGCAAGATGGTTGCATTTGGGGCGAAACGGACACGCAGCTGGCGACCCTTTCGCAACGAACCGTCGAGAGCGCGCTTGGCCTTCTCGGCATTCAAATGATAGTCGACCTTTAGGAATGTAAAGTTCTTGTCCAGATTCGAGAAGATTTCGCCAATCTCGCCGTACGGCTTGAACATTTCGCGCAGCTCTTCGTCGGTAATGTCACCAGTTAGATTGCCCACATAAAGGCGATTGCGTCCAGAGAACTTGGTCTCGGCTGGCACCTCAACGGGTGGCAGCTCCAGGGTGGGTCCAGCAATGCTGCGCAACCGCTGGGCAATGAAGAAGTCTTCGCCACCGCGACCACCGCCCGGACCGCCAGGACCACCGCCGCCGCCCATTGTTGAATTGTTAGCGCCACCGAGACCGCCCGATCTTTGACCGCCACGATTTCTGTTGTCCCGCTGCTGATGTTGAGCTCCTCCGGCTCCACCACCACCGTGACCACCAGCCGCAGGTTGGCCGCCGCGTCCTCGGGGTCCGTGGTTGCCGCCGCCTTGACCGCCACCCTGTTGCTGTCCGCCTTGATTGCCATGTCCACCTTGACCGCCTTGATTGCCATGACCACCTTGACTGCCCTGATTGCCATGACCACCACCACCACCACCTCCTTGGCCTTGTCCTTGGTTGGCATTCTGATTCTGGTTCTGGTTCTGATTCTGATTTTGATTCTGGTTTGATTGGTTTTGGTTGCCAGACTCATTGTTCTTGGCTGGAGCATTTCCAGCGTCCGGCTTGGGCGAATCGTTAACGGGCTTTTGCTATATATCGTATTATATATACAGTAGAATGTTAGAAATTTGCATAATTTTAGATATTTAAACTGAAGTATAGCCGGAAAAAGGATAAAGGTAAGTAAAGCCCAAACCAGGGCGATCGCCTTAAAAAATTGCCTTTAAAAGTTATTGGAAAAGTGTTACTGGAATATCCCAACCAAGAAAGTAAAGAAAAAATCGAATTCCAAGGACTATATTCCAAGGAAAACATAGAGTAAGGATATAAAGGTCTATCAAGATACTAAGAATCAGTACAAATTTCCAAAAATATTTGAATTCAGAGAATAATTTATAAATAATTGATCTGTGTTTACTAGTTTTATATTTTTACAAGCATATATCTGCTAAAATTAACGTAAATGCTGATAAAAAAAAATAAAATAAGAACTGTATAACTGAATAGTAAAAAAAACCATTAATTATACTAAACACATAGAAAGTAGATAACACCCGCATGATCTTTACAAATAATAGTTCACAGATTATCAAAAGAAATCCAATTGTACAATTCACAGATTATTAGAGGAAAAGTAATTGTACAACGGAAAGATTTATACAAGTCCAACCATTTTTAGGTGTAAATAGAATTGTCAACAAAAATGTACAGACACAAATAACCTCATAACGAAAATACAAAAGACCAATTTGATCATTCTAAGCTCTCTAATTTAATTTGTTACGAGATCCTATTCATTTGGCCATGAGTGTAAAAAAAACCAATAGAATTTTTTGAGAAATCAAGCACAGACTTGAAAACCCAATTACCGAATTCTAAATGTCAAGGGCTCATCATCTCATGTTTTATTAAAAACCTAATAATGCACATAACCATATGTGAAATTAAGCAAGCTAAGCAATACATACATACAATGTGTGTACACTTTTTAACTGCATAACGCTGCATTTTTTTTTTTTAAGGAGCGTGAGAGTGTACTTTACGTTTGAGACATTTTAGGTTGTTGTTAATTTGTATGTATCATACATACATACATACACATCTCAGTGAGTTCGATAGATTTTTTTGAAGTGGTGTGGGTAGGTAAGTTCGATGCCCAAGAGAGCATATGGATATGTATGTATGTATGTATGTACATTGGCAATTAGAAATACAGTAACGTATACATAAAAGTGCATACTGTATGTATGTATATAAAAAGGCTAAAATACACACTAGGGCCAGGGGGGCATAAGACAAATTGAAGATTTACTTACATTTGCAGCATTATTTTGGCCCTGGATATTTGACCAACCAGCTCTTTGAATTTGATTGCCGCCTCGGTTACGATTGCGATTCATCCCAGCGAATCCACCCTTGTTGTTGGCAAAGTTCTTATTTTGATTCGGGCCGCCGCCACCGCCGCCGCCACCACCACCAGCGCCACCGCCACCACCGCCAAGGGTATTATTGGCACCCGTTACTCCACCGTTTTGGGCATTTTGACTGAATCGTGCCTTCTTTTCAGATGGGCTTCCGTCGGAGTTATCATTCAGCTTCTGGGCCATTTGCTTGCCGACATTTTTATTTGCTTGGTTCCCTCTTTGCTGCCTTTGCGGCAACGGCGCCGGGTTTTTATCTTGCTTAGCGGCATTTTCCATTGCGAATAATATAATTTGTAGACAAACTGCTTTACACAAATTCACCGAGCTACTGTGTGTAATAAAGTTGAATGCACTGTCAAAATGGAAATGGCACAGTGACAAGAAAAATGGCCGGGTTGCTGTTCGTGTCCGCGCCGGAACGCGTGAAGTGGAACATAAACTCACGCAGTCTGTATAGATATATTTTTTATGCACCGTTTCCATTTCCACTGCATTTAGCGTATGTGCGTAGGCTATTCACACTAACGTTGGCTCTTAATTTATTCTATATTGTAACATATTTTACTTTTATTAAAAGTTAAGCTGCCGTAAAAATATTAAAATAGATTTTTTGAAGCAAACACCGGTCATATTTCTGCGTTTTTCAGATTTCGATAACAAATTCAGTGTGGTAGACGAGGTAGATGTAAAATGTAAATACATTTCCCAGAACTTTGTAACTCCTCAAAATCTAAAAAAAATTATTTAAATCTAATTACTATTGAGACAAGACTAACAAAACAATTATAGCTTAGCCACTTTGAAATACATTTTTATCTACCCTCAAATATACGAATTCTTTTTTAAATCGGAATTTCGATTTAATTTTTTTTCAATATCGGATAACAAGTATATTAAATAAGTAAGTATAACAAGCGTATTAAAATGCCGAAGCTTTTAAAAATTTTAGTAAATAATGGGATCATCGTTTTAGGTTTTTTTATACAATTTATTTTTCTTTTTGTTTTTTTTTGTTTAGGTTTCAATTTTATATACTGATACGTCGATTTTTTGATGTTTATAAATTAGAAAAGCCTTATCTTCTAGGTGCACATCCATGATTTTAAGACTATCTGAAAATAAGATATCATATTTTATAATTTAGTTATATAAAGACTATTTTTTGCTTTAAGTTATCCACAAACCTATTTCGTTGTGTCCTTTTATTAGCCACTTTATGCATCCCTCAATGGGAAGGGACAACATTTTCCGTCGAAAAAACTCGAATATGCTCAGCGTTGCAAGAGTGAGTGTCTTAAGCTATAATCACACGTATTAAAATATTATTTTTTATTTTTTAGCAAAATACTTACAGCTGCAAATACAATATAATAGACGAGAGTAGTGGGAAGCAAAAACAAAATAGTCGAGAAAAATATTGTGGCAAGATATAGCTGTCGATTCATATAATTATGAGCCTCGATGCGACCTAGAAATTAATTTTAAGTCAGAAAATATTCAAATAGATCATTAATTAATTATAATCACGTATGTCACAAACTTTTTTGAGCATTTAAAAATAATTTAAAGCTCAAATAAAAAAGGCTTCGTAAACATAACTTAATATTTAATTTTAAATGATTTTAATGATGGAGATCCTCGCTTTCTGGGGAATCCTTTATAATGTACACATGCCTTTTAAGATATTGTAACGATTTCCTCGAACCACTTGCCATAAAACTGACAATCCCTTCTTCTCCACATTGAAGAGCCTGTAAAAATAATAATTGTAAGAAGATGAATTGTATTTCTGCCTTAAATTCCCAACTTACACCCTTGTATAAATGTAGAAACAATGCGAATGTATCCCAATTATGGAAATTAAGTCCGCCAAGAGGGCTATCTGGAATGTAAAGCCGAGGCAACCAAATACGCCTATGGCTAAGAACACTTGTCGCACCAACGGTTCGATGAAATCTATTAAATTTAGGAAAAATAAGGGTTAATTATCATATGCTAAGAATAATTACAGATTTATACATATATACCCAAGAAAGTTGACCACAACTCAATGTGATATTTAAAACAGTCAAGGAAGAAATTGTTCAAGTGTATATTTAGTTTTAACCCAATGGGACTGCCCTCCAAGACCTTTAACAGGCTGTACAATTGATCTATAACGACCTGAAATGAAAACACAAATTAATTTTTATGTTACATCAAAGATAAGCCCAACTTACGTGTGATATTTGTATGAGAAAGTCTCCTGGCTGTGTCACTAGCGAAAAAAGTACTATCATCGATATCAGACCCAAAATTCTATCAAGGGATATATTTAAAGGACGAGATCTAGACACACAAATAAAGGAAAAAAATGTATTAACAAATAAATAAATAAACATATCAAAGCTGAAGCCGGAACTCCACAATTACCTTGCATCACAAGTTGACTGCCATTCTTTAAAATGCTTGTATATAGTTGTATGAACTATTATGCTGTTGACAAATACGTTTTCAGCAATATATCTAAAAATCAAAATTGGAGAGTTGACCACCATAAGGGTGAAAGCACGTAGAGCCCCCTGAGGTCCACTGTTCTTTGGTTTTTGAACTCCAGCTGCTGCCGGTCGTTGGACCAGTTTAAAGAGCTCCAGGAAATCACAATCCTTGCAGTCATCATTATATTCTAAATCTAATTTATTTGATGACTCCTCGCCGCCTCCTCCGCAGTCAACGAACCAATTTCGTATGGTTTGTTGTTCGTACAGGATAAGTTTAATGTGTTTTAAGTAATCTGGAGCAATGCCTATATAGACCAACGATATATTGGGCTGACTGCTAACGTATGTAAAGCACAGCCGCATATCGAGCTGTAGGTGTTGATTTTGATCCGCATTGAAGTCGGCGCTTAGGATGGAGCCCAGGAAACGCAAATTGCTGAAAAGGTGATCCGTGGCCCTGCCACTTAACTCCAAATCTCTAGATTCCACAATGTGATATACTACGACATTGTCTTCTGTTATTATTACTTGGCCATACAAATTGATGGGCTTTTTCAGGTAAAAGTAATTAAACGGTAAATATATCTTAATGCTCATAATGGCACTGGTGGCGGCGACAATTTTCCAAAACAAAACAAAACATTATTATGTGTCCCACGGTGAAATACTAAGAAGGTTGTGCAAAATTAGCTGTGACGTCACAGTATGCATTTGATAGCTGAGCTGGAATGGAGAAATAATGAAGAACACAAAACTTTTGGCTTTGCTATATAATCTAGTAAAATATTTTTAGCTTTTAACTGTGTTGTGTGTATATTTTAATTACATCGATTTAAAGTTTTTCAATGAAAGAAAATTAAATCTTAAATTTGGTCACCTCAAAATTGCGAAGCATGCCGATTAACTGTGTACCGATATTTTTCCAAAATGCGGTAGTGCGCTCAAGCGATTGTACTCGGTTCGTTCCATTCCGCTATTTCCCAGTTTTCACGTGTTCTGTTTTATGTCGTTTCCAGATATTTGTATTACTATACGCAATAGAGGGATACATTTTTTTAATCGGCATTTTTCTTGTAGCTAAAATTGTTTTCGTTTAAAGGCGTATTTTTTTGTTCTCTCAAACTTGACAATGGGATACGATGGTAAGGCCTAAGAAAATCGACCGTTCAATGAAATAGGAGTTAATAGCTGTACAAGTGTGTACATAGCATGTGCATATGTATGTACATATGTATGCCCAAATATAAAACTAGTAAAAAAAAATATGGGTAAATGTGCTAAACGTTGCGTACGCCACGGCGGAGTTGTTAATTAAAAATACGCTTCCAATTTATGCAATACATATTTCCAATGTTTATTGTATGCAGAGAACTTTGGTTTAGTTTCTGACTTTCGCATTTAGATTTTGACCGGTTCAGTTTCGCCTTCTGGCGGAATACATACGCAAACATATGCATATGTATGTAAATACTTACATACAATCACTACACAAGCAAGCGGGCTTTGCGTTTACTTTTATTAATCCCGCTTATATTTTTGGCTTGCAATTAATTTGGATTTAAAATATAAGGTTTTCGAGTCATGTCATTTATTGCATGTGAGCTTTTCCGTTCCTTACCACTTGCTTGTACACAAATAGGGTTAATTCGTAAAATTTATACATACATACATACATTTCTTCATGCATTCTTTTTTTTTTGCAGATCGCGAACGGGATCGGGAGAGACGCCGCCATCGCTCTCGCTCTAGGGATCGCCATCGGGACCGCTCCAGGGACCGACGTCACCATCGCAACTCGAGGCGCAAGCCATCGCTATACTGGGATGTGCCGCCGCCGGGATTTGAACACATCACCCCTATGCAGTACAAAGCCATGCAGGCGTCCGGCCAGATCCCCGCCAGCGTTGTGCCAGATACACCCCAGACGGCGGTGCCTGTGGTTGGGTCAACAATAACCCGCCAGGCCCGTCGCTTGTACGTCGGCAACATTCCGTTTGGCGTTACCGAGGAGGAGATGATGGAGTTCTTCAATCAACAGATGCATTTAGTTGGCCTCGCACAGGCGGCGGGCAGTCCAGTGTTGGCCTGTCAAATCAATTTGGACAAAAACTTTGCCTTCCTGGAGTTTAGGTCCATCGATGAGACGACCCAAGCAATGGCATTCGATGGCATCAACTTGAAGGGGCAGAGCTTGAAGATTCGCCGCCCGCATGACTATCAGCCGATGCCAGGCATTACGGATACGCCGGCCATAAAGCCAGCTGTTGGTAAGTGTAGCCTCTTGCCATCACCATCAAAGATAATATAATCTCAATATATATAATTCCATTACCTTCCTTGCAGTGTCCAGCGGAGTTATCTCGACTGTGGTTCCCGACTCGCCCCACAAAATTTTCATCGGAGGTTTGCCCAACTATCTCAACGATGACCAGGTTCGTAATGGATGCCAATGATTAGTTTTTTGCAGCTATATAAATATATTTTTATTACCTTTTTCAGGTTAAGGAACTTTTGTTGTCCTTTGGCAAGCTACGGGCATTTAATCTTGTTAAAGATGCGGCAACTGGGTTGAGCAAAGGCTATGCCTTTTGTGAATATGTGGATCTAAGCATTACTGATCAGGTATTATAATCTTTTACTTGTTTATAAACTTGAGAAGAATACCTTAAAACTATATATTTTCCTGTAATTATTTCAGTCAATCTCTGGCTTAAATGGCATGCAGCTGGGTGACAAGAAACTGATCGTTCAACGGGCTAGCGTCGGCGCCAAGAATGCTCAGAACGCGGCCAATACTACTCAGTCCGTGATGCTGCAAGTGCCGGGACTGTCGAATGTGGTCACATCGGGACCACCGACCGAGGTACTCTGCTTGCTCAACATGGTCACGCCGGATGAGCTGCGCGATGAGGAGGAGTACGAGGACATTTTGGAGGACATCAAGGAGGAGTGCACGAAATATGGTGTGGTGCGAAGCGTGGAAATACCGCGTCCCATTGAAGGCGTAGAGGTACCCGGGTGCGGCAAGGTCTTTGTCGAATTTAACTCGGTTCTTGACTGTCAAAAGGCCCAGCAGGCTCTCACTGGACGAAAGTTCAGTGATCGTGTTGTGGTCACTTCATACTTTGATCCCGACAAATACCACAGACGCGAGTTCTAGATAATAGCTGATTTCAAAACGCTAAAAATCATATTTCTTACATTCACCGATTTGTCCAATAAAAAATATCACATAATAAAAAATAACAATGCATGAAAGAGAGATCGCGTCAAAGAGAAAGAGACGAAAGGGTATGAAATGGAAAGAGATGCATGTCCGTTGATCATCTTTGGCAACAAAAGAAGATGAAGCATTGTTTTGGAATTTTAGAAACAATTTTTGGGTGATTGATTTTATGATTTTATTTTATTTATTTATAAATAAATGTGCTTGATAATACCGAAAGATCCTTATAAACCCGGCTTGACTGAGAGCACTCTCCCAACTTTTGATGAAAAACAATTCTAATATATATATATATATAGACAGCTAACGCCGTTAAATCTTTATTTGGCATTAAACAAAAATGTATATATATGTATATGTAAGTATAAATAAGGTGTAAAAACAGTGGGGAGGGCTGTGTACCCTGAAGATATGCATTTTTTTTTTTAAGAACAACGATTGACACAATCTGTTAGAAATACTAAAAAGATAAAGGAAGCAAGGAAAGGAGCTTCTTTAATTTTAAATGCATGAAAAATATGTGGAAAATAGCTTGGAAATGGAATGCGAGTAGCGCTTCTTTTTTTTTTTTTTAAATCAACCAAAGGCACATCAGTTTCTTTCTCTTTTCTGCTACAATTTTTCCAATATTATCAATATACTTATTTTAATGGGAGTTCATTATTATTATTATTGTAAGTAGCATAGTTTACATTTCCGGCTTTACACGACACAAACATTCCATTAGTAATAAAGGCTTTGCAGTTAATACTTTAAAAAACACATTTAAAAAAAATATATTATATGTATAAATTGGCATTATCGCATATTCGGACGCAGATTTATGAAACTAATAAAAAATAAAAGTTATTTTCATATATTTTTGCTTTTTTTTAAGCTTTACATTACAAACTTTTTAATAAAAAAAAATCTTCAACGTCTAATTTAAAATAAAAGGCACATTTTAGCCTTGGAATTTGAATAAATATTTTTTTGTTATTAAATTCCTGAATAACTTTCATTATTTAAGGTTTTTATTTAAAAATATGCGACTTTTTATTGAATTTTTCCTTAGTTTTTGAGGTAAAGATTAACTAAAAACAAAAGTATGGTTAAATTTAAAATTTTTAATAGTTTTAAAGCACATTTATGGGTTAAAAGGATATGTGTCCGAATAAGCGACGGAGCCACTGTAAATGGGAAGCTCGTTTTTGATAAAAAAAAAGTGCTTATGTATGGAGTTTATGAAAAACTTTATGTACATGCCTTAAGCATGTGATGTACATTGAATTCCCGTACAGCGTTTTGCCTTTGCGTAAATGCACTATAACGTCTCAACGTAACAATTAACGCTACGTTGCATGCAACTAACAGTAAACTCGCATAGCTACATACATATGCATGTACATATGGATGTAAGTTTGCAACCTTTGCACTCTCGCGCACTCTCTCCTCGTCGAAGGAAATGTTACATTACACACACACACACACATATAGAACAACAAGGAGAACAAAATGTGCACATGAATCACCCTATGGGGAAGTGACACTTGCAATTTTCACATTGACCAGAAGCGACGACAGCTCCAATTCCTCGCTAAACTTGTTGCGCAGAATGACACTGCGATAGCCCGGCCGGACACAGGTCAAAGGATAACAGGCCTGGGCAATAAAGTGCGTTTCGGCAAACATATCCTCGTCCTGGACCTCGAACCGAAGGATGGCAAATTGTGGATTTCGAACAGTGAACTCGCACATCTCGTTCCACACCGGATTGAACCCATTCTCGTTGACCTTGGTGCGATATTTAACGCCCGTATCGAAGCTGGCGCCAACGATTTCCACCACAATCTGTGGATTGTTCGATTTGCCGCCACGAAACAGATGCCTTGCGGCAATCAAACGAATGCTGACCTTCACCTCGCTAAGGCCATCACACAGGGGATCGTTCGGATTAAAGCTATCAGTCTTCATAAATGCCGGCTTTAGGATATAGCCGCACTGTCCGTTATTCCGGAACTTGGCCTGATTTAGCTGCATGGCCCGGTCGCCCGTCTGGTAGTTGAGGGCAATCATCTGCGAACCGATATTCCAGAATGGCATCGGATTGAAATTGGACGAGTCCAGGCGCTGGCCCTTCGGGTAAACCCGACTGATCTGGTTGCGATGATACGACAGAAAGAGCTGTGTGTTCTGCTGAAAGAATTGCTTTTCCGCCTTCGTTTCCGGAAAGCTGGACATCTCCTGGAAGATCCACGAGTGCTCCCGAAACGGTACACTGCGAAAATAGATAATCAAATCGGACATCTCCTTGGCCACCCGCGCCGTGCGCTCCTTTTTGCGTCGTTCCGTTGCCAGCTGGCTGGCAAACAGTGCCGCATCCTGAATGGCCTTTATCCACTCGTAGGCCGTCTCCTGATTATCGAAACCGATCACAAACGGATTCTGCATCGTTGGTGTTTGAATTTGCAGCTTGAAAATGATGCCCGGCTCGTTGGACTCGAAGAGTGAGGCCACAGCACCGAATATTTCGATGGATTCGGTGCGTCCATCGGTGCCGTCCTCGTTGATCGAATTATAGTCTTCCGTGGCGGAGTCAATAACCTGCACGAAGCCATATTATTCATATTTATTCCATCACTAACTGAGAGATATATATTTACCTTAACATAGTTAGCCGGCAAATGCTTCTTGATCATGCCGCCATAGTCCCCAATCCACCACATCGAGTTGTCCCTCTGCACATTCGTGATGATGGCATGCTTGGGGAAGGACAACTCGTCCGGCTTGTTCGCCTTGTAGCTATACAGAGCCTTGCAGGTGACATACTCCTCCAGATTGGAACCCATATAGTTGGAGGCAGCTCCATTGCCGCCGTCATGACTGCGATGATCGCCCTGATCGTTGACCTCGGCCAGGGCCTGGCGCAACAGCTCCTGCGAGACCGGATGACACAGCTTGACATTGCGATACAACGGATTTCGTGTATAATAATGTATAAGCGAGACAAGGGACTCAAAGTTCATGGTATCGATGCCATACAGACGTCCCTCCTGCATAATCCGGCAATGCTTGATCTTCCGATTGATGGTGAACGAGATGACAAACGCATTTACGCTCTGCACCGAGGGTCGAACGAGAAACGAACCGATATCCAGCTTAAAAAGACCCTGTTCGGCCTGCTCCTTGGTGGTGTTCGGATGGAACCACTCCTGATCCTCGTGCTTCTTGGGCTGCGGCACCGGTTCCTTGAGTATAATGGAAAACTCGGAGCTGCGCAGCATGTTATTCCGATAATAGACAATCAGCGAGTACAGCGAATCGAAGACGAAATTCTCCACCAAATAGTATTTGATGGAACCGTTCTCGTGCTTCAGCTTGATGCGGCAATGATTGGGTCGATTGCGACGCCAAAACGACAGACTGTAGTCACCCACAAAGGTGGCCGATTCGCGTACGAGGAATGTGCCATCGCCAAGGTGATTGTATTTCTTAAGCAAATCATCTGCTTCCTTGCGGCCACCTACAAGGAGATTCATAGATAAGGGATAATGCACAAATACTGATCAAACACACACACCTTCCAGTTTGCCATGAAACCAATTCTCGCCAAAATGCAGCTCATCGTTGGCCGAGGTGTCCTTTTGCTTTTGCTGCATGTTGTTGTTCAGCGAACACGACGACGACAGGCCAAAGTCATCGTCCTCCGAGTTGCCATTGCGCGACTCGTTGATCTCCGAGGAGTATATCAGCTCCTGCTGGGTCAACACAAACTGATATAGATTCCATGACTTATCCACCGGATCCTTGAAGTACAGCAGGCCATCCTTGACCACTTTACGCATATTCTCGCCATCGGTTTCACCGGGGTTAGCGCCTCCTGCTCCTCCACCAGCGCCACCCAAAGATGTTCTGTGGGTCAGGGAGCCGCCGTTGCCTATTTCATCAAACTGTGGCAACTTTTTGTGCTTGAGAATGATCTTGCGACGCAGCTGATAGGGCGAAGGCAAGTGCTGTTCATTGCGATCGCAGGGCTGGGTGAGCAGCATGTCGCCAAAGACCTGAAGCAGGAGTTGATTAAGAATGGAAAGCCTTCAGTGACTCCGAACTCACCTCAATCAAGGCCTGAGCCATGTTGCGCTGCTGCTCCAAGGAGCAATTCTGTTCGATTGACAAAATCACCGGATATTCGGAGGTAATAAACGCATGATCCTTGATCGTCTTGATCACATCCATGAACTTGATCTTCGAGGTCATGGTGTGGCCGTGGAAAATGTAGGGCAAATTATCCGGACCATTCCAGCAGTCCAGCTCGATGCAGCGACAGCCCATGCGCAGGGCTCGGGCATATGCCTCGCAGGAGGACTCACTGGAGAACTGATCGCCGGTCAGGTAGGTGTTGTGCGACGAGGCAATCCAGTAGGAGGAGAGCGGCTGATTCATGTCCATGAACACCGAGTCGTACTTGCTGTTCCACAGGTCGTTCTGCTTGGAGAACAGAAAGTCCATAAATTCGGAGATCGACAGATACGGTTCCTGCACATCCCGTTCCACATCCTGCACGAAATCCCGCATGAAGGTGGCTATGGCGGTGGAACTCAGCTCGCTGGCGCTTATGTCTCGCTGTTCCGTCTCCAGGAAACGCTTCAATTCCGCCGGCCTTACAGTCTGCTGGTCCTCGGAGTAAGGAAATGGAGCTGCCAGTGCTCCTCCTCCACCGACTGGGTTGCACATGACACTGGGGAAACTGGTGGGCAGCAGTAGCTTCTGATAGAGCCGCGAGAAATCATCAAATTTAAGGTCATGCTTGCGCCGAACATCCTCGGTGAAGCACTCCATGAACTTGCTGGTGGTCATCTTGCAGCTGACGCCGGCCAGAAAGAGCTTGAAATCCTTGATGGTCACCTGCGCCGGCGACGCCTCCGACGCCTTGGCCGAGTGCGAGTTGACATTCTCCATTTGATAGTATTCGCGGCGCAGCCAGCGATCGATCTGCAGCGGATACGGCGCGCCGAGTGTGTCCCTGACCATGTACCGGAGTCCACGCACCCAATTGTCCGCCTCAATCTCCGAGAGCGCCACCACCGAGAAGCTCTTTAGCTTAAAGTGGCTGCCGTACAGAATGACAAAGCACTTGCTGCTCTCGAAACGCTGACAGTCGTCGGCGAAGAGGCGAAACTCCTTGGAGTGCTTGCCCACACGGATCTCCTTGATTTCGCGCAGCTGGATGGCGCCCTCGTAGTCGGTGCGCGGCGTCTGGGCGGCCACCGTGGCCCACAGCAGCTGGCGCGTCTCGCGGATGAGCATCAGGTGGCGGCGGTCCGGCCGCCGCTGCTTCCCGTACAGCTTGGTGACAATGGTGCCCCTCTCCAGCATGCCGATTGTCTGCTCCATTTCGCCCAGCAGCGGGGCGTTCATAGCGCTGAAGCAGCTCATGGTGATACTGGCTGATTACAAGTTCCTGCTCCCCACTCCCAATTTCACTATTTACTAAAATTGTTGATAATGTATCAAAAACAGTGCTGCCAACTTGGCTATTGTTGGTCAGAGCTGGCTATTTTGCAAGGCCGAAGACTGGAAGTCATTACATTTAGCAGGAGCCAGTTATTTTGGTTATATAACAACATTAATTTGCCATTTTTAAACTAAGTAAGTCCAATTTAAAAAAATTAAAAGCTTTTGTTTCTACTATATAATTGTAGCTAGTTTTGGCTATTTTAGTCCGGATATAAACGGCAACCGATATTTGGCAACACTGCTGATTGTTGATAAGTTATCAATATATCGATATTTTTCTAAAGATAATATATTTATATCGTAACTTTGCGATATTTTTCATGAATCGATTAGAATCGCACCACGCATTGAATATACTAAAAGTGCGCCCTCACATAATATCCTAACGCCACGTCACTTTCTAGTATTTTGGAGCAGCCGTTATATTCACGAACAGCCGTTATAAGCTATTTGAATCTTGTTGTAGAATAAATTAATAAATTTTGCTGCGTTTACGGATCAGTGCTATCAGCTTTATATATAGAATAAAGAATAATAGTTTAATTCGGACTTACCCGCAAAAGAGGACACTCAGTTACCACTCCGCAAACTTGGCTGAGATTCATCTATGCTGAAGTCCTTTGGAGTGCAGAGTTATTCACACGCGATTTTAAACACTTGACTTTTGACACAAACGACCCGAACGAGTGAAAGCGCGAGCACAGACTGAGGCTGCTGCGGCGAGGCGCCTCTATTTATAGCTGCGAGAAATGCAAAGAGAGCGAGAGTGAGACAGAAAGCGCGAGGGAAAGAGTTAGAGAAAGAGACAAATATATAGAGAGAAAGAGACAGAGGTAGCGAGAAAGAGGGAGAGAGAGAGTGTGTTAGGTAGAGAGAGAGGTAGATAGATCGAGACAGAAGCGAGGTTGTCCGCTGACGTGTACCAATAATTTGAGTGAGAGTGAGAGTGAGAGTGCCACTCACTGATTGCCAGAATTGTTTGTCACTTGAGAGTGACAGTGTCTGCTGTGGCTACGTGTACCGGATGTGGGTTGTTTACATTGGTTCAGCGTGCGATCGCCTATATTCTCCATATCTCTATCTCCTTCTCTATATGTATATAACCATCTCTTACTGTGTTTCTCTACATTTCAATCTATCTTCAATCTATATAGCTAATATTTCTTGTTCGCTTTCTCTCTGGATATATCTCTACCGCTACTATGTCTTTCTCTGTTTTCATTTCACTCCCTCTCTCTCTCCATTTGTAGCCATCTCCCTCTAACTGCAACGTAAACAATCCACATCCGGTACACGTAGCCACAGCAGCCGAAGCCACTCTTCAATAACATAAACAATTCTTGCTATCAGTGAGTGGCTTTCGCTGAGCGGCACTCTCACTCTCACTCTCAAATTATTGATGCCAAGCGGGCGACCTCGCTCTCAAGCTTTGGTAAACAAATGGCTGCAGAAATAAGATTCTGTCACAAGAATAAAGTCTTAAGCTGGGATCCATAGTATAAAGAGGATAAAACCAATTCTTTATTTACTTATTCCCCTTGGCATTAGTTTGACTCACTTTAATTAAGAAACAGTAATCATTTTACATAACTATTTTTCTGACTTTTCACCTTTCTCTGTAAATTTCTCCATATCTCACTATCTCTGGCAACCCCTAGCTCTATTTCTCTATTTATCTCGCTCTCTCTCGCATGTTTCTCTACGCTTCTGCCTCGATCTATTCGTCTCTCTCTCTCTCTACCTAACACTCTTGCTCTCTCTCTCAACCCCTTTGTATCTTTCTCTCTATATGACTCTCTATCTCTAACTCTTTCCCTCGCGCTTTCTCTCTCACTCTTGCGGTCTATCTCGCCCTCTCTCCATCTCCTGCAGCTATAAATAGAGGCGCCTCGCCGCAGCATCCTCAGTATCTGACCGTTTGCGTTAATAGTCAAGTGTTAAAAATCGCGTGTGAGTAACTGTGATAATAACCTCGGCACTTGAAAGGACTTAGTCAGCGAGGAATCCCGGCCAAGTTTGCGGAGTGGTAACTGAGTGTCCTCTTTTGCGCGTAAGTCCGAATCAAACTATTATTCTATATCCTATATATAAAGCTGATAGCACCAAAATTAGCTAGGAGTTGGATTGGGTTTTCCCGGGAAAAGCAATTATTATTCTAAAACGACTAAGCAAAAGATGAACGTGTCTTAAGTTTCAAATATTGCCGGCTGTTAACAAAGTATGACCACAATATTTGCCCTCCAAAAAGGCCGTTATCTGATTATCTGGTCACACTGGTGCGTTTGAAATTGAAAACGAGCTGCTGAAAAGCAAATGAATGTATTTAATTTGAAAATTACAACAAATTGTGCTCAGAAAATTCAATGTTATTATTATTTTATTCGCTTTATCTTGTATATTTTTTCATTCAACCAATTAAAGTGGAAAATGGTAACGACTTCCAAAGGAGAAGCTCCTCTCAAATCCAGCCAACTCTTCGCCTCTTTAACCACTGAGACCCACTCTTTCTTCTCTCTTCTCCTCCTCCTCCTCCTCCTCTCCTCTGTCTCAGATATAGTTAAAATCGACGCAGTCGAGGATCACTTCACGCATGCGCTGCTTAAAAGTCGCCTCATTGCCCGCGCCCAGGAATCCAGCTCCCTGAAGATCCGTCGTGGCTCCGGCCTCAATCCGGTCACTGATTGCTTGAAGATCGGGCACATCCTGTCCCTGCATCGTGACAATGGGCAGGACCATCATGGCCAGGAGCAGGCCCACTGCCGCCTTGCTGGCCACCTGCTGCTCGAAGGCAGAACGAGGCATCAGCTGCTCCACTTGCTCACCCAATCTGTGGAAATATTAATTGGCAATTAATTATCTGAGAAATTTGAGTGACTTCTCATCTCACCTGGCCAAGTGGTGTCCCAACTCCTCGTAGTACTCGTGCAGCACTTGGTTGAGGTGCCTCTGCCGGAAGTCTCTCGATGTGCAGGTAAAGAGGAAGTAGGCCAAGTCGGTAATGGGAGAGGCATACCGCATCAGTTGCCAGTCAATGAGGCGCACATCCTTTAGTTCTCCTTCTTCAACTCCTCCTCCTCCTCTTTGGTACAAAATATTATTATTCCAGCAGTCGCCATGACAGATGACAGCAAAGGGTTCACAATTGGCGCCATTTACCAGGGGCAGCAGCAGTTCAAAGTAGGAGCCACGAGCAAAGTATGCCTCCAGGCGAGTCCTATACAGATCATCGTCATCCTTCGTCAGCGACGACAGAGCACTGCCCTTTAGGTTCTCAAAGTACACACCCAACGCATGATCCTCGCGTCGCTGCTCAAAGATGTCCACCAATTGCTGGAGTCTCTGCATCCGCTCGGGACACTGACGCTTCCCAGCCAAAGATATGGCATGCAGCTTGGCATACGAACGGATTACGTGGCGCACATGATCCTCGGGCAGGTCAACAAAGCGATTGTGTAGCTCAAAGCCAGAGCAGGATAAATCCTCCAGCACAATGCACTCGTTGGGCTCATCCTGGCGGCTGCCATAGCAAAGGGCATGCTGCAGGAATCTATCCTCGGCTGGAATTTGCCACTTCTCTTGCAGCTCCCCGGCCAGGGGCAGGAACTCCTCGTAGGCAGCGGTTTCCCGCAGAAAGCAGGGACGTGCAAAGAATTGCTTGCGACGTACACGATTCTGTGGCGGCAGCTTGACCACCAGGCTTCGCTTTGACGCGGAATCGGTGGCTGTGGACTGGACTTGGAGGCGCCAAACCACGCCCAGATAGTTGTCACCCTTGGCACTGGCTCGCTGCAAACGAAGGCTGGGATTGGGTCCCAGTTCTGGCCAGAGTTGGGTCACTAAATTCGTTAGAAACTGTGTCACCTGCTCATTGGGTAGATCCTCCTCGGGGATGTCCTTGTCCTGAGCAAGTTTGGTGATTTTTTGCTCTTCTGATGTTTGATCCTGCTCCTTTTTTAGGGTTTTCTGCTCATCAAGGTCTTCCTGGGATTGTATCACCTGCTCATTGGGCGGATTCTCCTCGGGAGGATTGGTGCTCTTCTGTTCTTCTGACTGCTGATCCTTCTTCTCTTCCCGATTCTCCTGCTCATAAATGGTTTCCTCATTTGCTTCTGGCTTTTCTTTGACATTCTCTGCAGAATCTACTGCTCTCTTTTCTCTTGGTATATCACTAAGATCCAGATCTTCTGTGGATTCGTTGGTCAGCTTTATCTTTTGGGTTTTCGGTGGGACTGGTGGTGTGTCTTCTGATATAAATGTCTCCTCTTGTAAAGCCTGTACTTCCAGTTCCTGTTCTGATTTTTGAAGCTCCTCTTGCAGTACCTCTTCTTTAACCTCAACAGTTTCCTCTATTTCCTCGTCTTCACATTCATTCTGCACCTGAATCTCCTTAATTTTCTTAATATTCTCCAGAAGATCTCCATCTCCAGTTCGATTTTGATTGGAATCTATTTCTTTTAATATTTCTTTTCTTAGCTCCTCTTCCTTGTTCTCTTGTTGTCCTTCCTGTAGCTTCTTCTCTCCATGTTTGTCCACACATCCTGTGTCTTTGAAAGCACTTTTCTTTTGATGTTCTTCCTCCTCCTTGTCCAGCAATGGCTGCTTCTCCCTGGGCTGCTCCATTGCGTATTGCGCCACCGCCCAGAGTGTGATCTGTCTTTATATAGAGAACTGAGCCAAACCACTAAGACCGCAAGTCTGACGATGCTGCGGTACTCAAATTCCCCTTCATCCTTCCATCTCACTCTGATTGAGCAATTGCAGCAATAGCAGCAGGTTACAAACGGTTACGACTTGCAAAGGGTAATAAAATAATACCTATATATTGTTTAAATATAATTATTATAATTTTAGTAAGTGAAGAAGTCGTTTTTTATTCTATAAATCATTTATATTCTTGATTAGAATCAAAAACCAAGTCTATAAAGCCATGTTTGGTAGAAGAATAAATATGTATAGTATGGAAATAAATAATTTATTCATTACTTTGAAATTTCTTAAATATTTTAATTAATTTATATAAAAAGAAATACAAAAGTAGATAGTATATACGATATTTTATTAGTTTATTCATCCGTTGGAAATTCCTTAAATATTTAAATTAATTTAAATAAAAAAGAAACTTACAAAAGTAAAAAAAAAAAGAAAATAAAAAGGTTTTATATATGATATATATAGTTTATTCATCCTTTGAAATTCCTTAAATATTTAGATTAATTTATATAAAAACAAAAGTTACAAAAGTTAAAAAAAAAATGAAAATAAAAAAGTTTTCTGCCTTCTCCCCGACGGGGAATTGAACCCCGGTCTCCCGCGTGACAGGCGGGGATACTAACCACTATACTATCGAGGACTTGGATTTCCTGGGACTTTTTTATATTTATGATAAAAATTTATTTATTTATAGTTGAAAACTCTAGCAACCACCAATAGTTAAATATCTAAAATTTTTCCTTGAGAAATATGCCTAATTTCTAAGCTTAAAAAAATCTTATAGATAAAATATAAAATATTATAGAATAAATATAGAATATTATATACATATATATATATATATATATAAATTTATATTATAAATAAATATAAAATATTTTATATATTTTATAAATTTATATTATAAATAAATATAAAATATCTTATAGATACTACTTCACCGGATCACCTGTGCCGTGCTGCAAATTGTAGATTTTATTAGTTTCGTTCTTCGTTTTTGTTTTTTTATTTTTCATACTATAAGTGCTTTTTGGCATTGGTAAAAGTAAAGTGTGGTCGAGTGTGCAAGTCGTTTTGCCACCTTGTCACCGCAACTGCATCTGGCAGATACATAGATACATACTGGCGGTGTGCAAAGACAAGACCTCCTCCGCCGCCTTATCAGCTCCGGAGGCGACTCTCTGACCGATATTGGATGAGAGGGTGCGCTATTTGGCTTCGTTTTCGGTAAACAAGATAACATGAAATCTTCCAAATACACTTATAAATACACTAAGCATTTTCTGATTGGAAATCGCTGAGCAGTAGATAACGCCCCAGCCATATACCGAACCGAATCCCAAATATCAGAGCTCTACTAGTCCAAAGAGCGGGGCAAAGGAAACCAGCAAAACAAAAAACAAGAAAAGCCGCAGAGCGGCAACAAAACACTGAAAGCAAAACAAACAGCGAAATAATTGAACACAAAGGTGACCAAGAAATACACTTTCTTTTGTCTTTGAATAAAGAAATAAATCTAGCAGCTTTTAGGCTAAATCGATGCTTTCGTGGGTCGTATAATGTTCACTCATAACATAACACTAGATTTATGAGAGAGCTACACAGTTAATTTGGTAATAACAACCTTGTTTATGGAAGTTTTTGTTAGATTTTTGGTATGCAAGATTTTTCAAGAGCTGTGAGTACGCTTTGTAATTTTTGGATTCCTAGCACTTGTATTTCCTGAGTTACCATAGGTTAGTCCCTGAGGTGATGTGATTTTTTGTGTGATTTTTGGTATGCAAGCTACTTTAAGCGATATGAGTGCACCTAGCAATTTTTATATCTCTAGCTTGCTTATATCCCGAGTTACTATAGGTCTCGGTGGTAACAGTTTCTGTTTTTATACGATTTTTTGTGTGATTTTTGGTATGCAAGCTACTTCAAGCGATATGGGTGCACCTAGCAATCTCTAACCTGATTATATCCCGAGTTACTATAGGTTTTGGTAGTAATAGTTTCTTTATTTATCTGATTTTTTGTGTGATTTTTGGTATGCAATCTTCTCTAATCACTATGACTGTGTATACCCATTTCCATATCCCTAGCTTGCTTAGATCCCGAGTTACAATAGGTTTTGCTTAAACAATTTCTATGATTTCTTTGATTCCCTGCCTGATTTTTGGTATACAAGCTTACCTATCAGCTGTCTGTTTACCTAGTGACTTGCATGCTTTTAGCACGACTGTCTACCGAGTTACTATATAGTTGGTCTGCCTGATTAAATCACGATGCACCTGAGAGTAACATCATCAACCGATCACATCTACTCTCTGGCGGCCACACCCTCTTTTGCGTGGTGGCGTCTATGGTCGCCAAAAGTGAGAGAGTAGCAGGAGCTCCAACAGCAAAAATGTCGCTTGAGGAGGAGGAGGAGTGGAAGCAGAGGAGGTGAAGGAGAATAGGAGGAAGAGGAGCAGGAGCATAGGCGCGTGGGAGAGCAAGGGAAGGGAAGGAGGTGGTGGAGCAGCAGCAGCAAAAGTGGGGGCCATATGCAATGTACACATTAACAAGAAGCCGGTCTTTTTGTCTCTGTTTTTGTACGACTCTCCTTTTTTTTTACACATTTTTTTCCCCCGTTCGCATCTTGTTGTGATCACTTCGCTCTGCTCTGACCGACGCCGGGCTTGTTTTTGCGGCGCATTTAATAAACAACAACTGCTGCTGCGGCTGCTGCTGCTGCTGCGCCGTCGACGCTGCGTTTAAAATGCCGCTGCGGCAGCGCGGCGAGCTCAGTCTAGCCGCAAAAGTCAGTCAGTTCAGTCTTCTGAAGGAGAGTAGAAAGAGAGAGACGAGAGAGTGCGGCTTTTGGAAAACCAATTTTCGATTTTCGATTTTTTAAAGTTTTAAAATTCAAATTTAAATCTAGTCAAAGCAGCTCAAAAACCGTTTCAAAAGGCAACTCAAAATTCACCAAGATGACGCAGCCACTCAAGTTCTACTTTGATTTCCTGAATCAATCCAGCCGGGCGCTCTATATCCTGCTGGAGGCATCCAAGATACCCTTCGAGGCCATACCCATATCGATGCTCAAAGGTGAGTGAGAGAGTACGTGCTCGGTGGCACACAAACGCACAAACACAGCACACACACAGCACGCACTAAACACACGCACAACCCGCGAGTGACTCCAAAGGTCGTCACACATTTTCTATGCATTTTATGCTTGGGCCCTTTGTTTTCGTCACCGAGTTTCAAAAAAAAAAAAAAAAAAAAATTCCATATGTATATATAAAAATTTTCCGCTCGTTACAAATTCCACTTGGTCGTTGTCGAAAAACGTTTCCAAAGCGGGGAAAGTGAACAGGGCACAGGTTGCAACAAACAAATAATAATAAAATTTAAATAATTATAATAAAAACAAACAAAAATATTGCAGCAACAGTTGATAAGGAAATATTTTTTGAAATATGTTTTGTTATATTTTTAATACTTCCCTCTGGCAAAGTGACTTACTTAATCGCTTCCCTTAAAACCAAAAAAAAAAAAAAACTGCCTAATCATACATTAATTATTATAAACAAGTGTGAACCAATTTGAAGCGAATAATCAGACATCGGCGGCGAACGTGAGATTTTTTGTTTTGGTTTTTGTATTTTTGTAGTTTTGTTATTCTTTTTTTTTGTTTTTTTTTTTTTAAAACAAGTGCAAAAACATGTCTTGCAGGCAGGTTCAGGCATTTTTTTTAGCGGTGCACTTTGAACGTGTTTACTGTTGATCTTACCCCTTTGGGGGCGAGGCATCGACTTGGGGGCTTTTATCACCTGCCTGCAAACCTTAACTTAACTTAACTAACTTAAGCATACAGTTGAGACCCTTAACAAAGAGTTAAAAAAAAATCAATTTTAAATCGATTGGAGCTTATTAAAATATTTATTCTTTTCTGGCTTTAGGTTTAATATCATGTTAATCGATTTTAAGTCGATTTTAGCCTACTAAACTATTTATTCTTGACTGGCTTTAGTTTACTTAAAGTTTATTGAAATTATTATAATAGTAGTAGTATCTTAATTTATTAAAGCTTATAAAAGAATACAACAATTCTTCAATGTTTTACATCGATTTTAAATCGATTTTAGTCTATTAAAATATTTTTACTTTTACTGGCTTTAGGTAAAATATCATGTTAATAGATTATAAATCGATTTTGGTTTACTAAAATATTTATTCTTTATTGGCTTTAGTTTACTTTAGGCTTTTATTGAAATTAATTTAATAGGAAAAGGTAGTATCTTAATTTATTAAAGCTTATAAAAGAATACAACAATTTTTCAATATTTTACATCTATTTTAAATCGATTTTAGTCTATTAAAATATTTTTACTTTTACTGGCTTTAGGTAAAATATCATGTTAATCGATTTTAAATCGATTATAGCATATTAGAAAATTTATTTCAGCCTTTTAAAATATTTATTCTTTTCTGGCTTTAGATTACTTTGAGTTTATTGAAATTATTATAATAGAAAAAAAGTAGTAGCTTAATTTATTCAAGCTAATAAAATAATACAATTTTTTCCGCGTTTTACATCGATTTTAAATCGATTTTACCCATTTTAAGTATTTCTTTTATTTTGGCTTTAGTTTACTTAAAGTTTATTGATTTTATTTTAATAGGGAAATATAGTTCCTTAATTTATTAAAGTTCAAGGAAGAATAAACTATTTTTTCAAGGTTTTATATAGATTTTAAATCGATTTTAGCCATTTAAAGTATTTCTTCTATTCTGGCTTTACTATACTTTTATTTTATTGAAATTATTATAATAGAAAAAGGTAGTAACTTAATTTATTAAAGCTTATAAAAGAAAACAACAAATTTTCAATGTTGTACAACGATTTGAAATCGATAAAAAATCGATTAAACCAAAATATTTTTTTTCCTACAAAATTTCCTTTTCTTTCTTTTCAATATTGTTAAATAAAGCAAAGTATTCATAATTTGTAGGTACTTAAACTAGAAAATTAAGCGTTTTTGATATATTGATAATTTAAAATCGAGGAAAAGATACATTTTCTTAGCTCCTCTAGCTGTTTTTCCTTACCCAACTACCTAAACCCAACCATTAGTTAATTTTGAGATATTTATTTAGAACTGGTACTGTACCAATATTAATAGAAAAATCAGAAAAAATAAGAAAGACTGCACTTTGATCGCTGTTTGTGTTTACTTAAATCTACAAATGGGATCTTGGAGTGGCTTTTATCATCTGCTCGCCAAACTAGGACACTTATCAAAGATTTAGAATCCGATTGCCTGCTGATTTGTTTGCCACTTTACCCTATTGTTGATGTTTTTTTTTAGTATATTATTATAATTTTTTTTTTTTGTATTTACCAAGCTGCGCGTGCGCTTAGCACTTTTTCAGCGTTCATAAGAAAGGGGAGCGGGGTCTCACACCTCGTCGTCGTCGTCGTCGTCTTCTTCTTTTTCCACTTGGTCAAGGTTGCGGAAACGTTGGAGGCGCTGCCTCTGATTGGTGGCCATAAAGTGCAGAATTAATGCCAAAGAGAGGGAGATGCAATAATCAGTGGACTTCAGACAGAGACCAGATCCATTACGGACTGCATATATATAAAATGCAATATCTGATTGTTGCATTTCTTGGCTGACGTCAGGCCATGTCAATATCCGCATCTGATAAATGCTAATCCCAAGGAGAGTTTTCTTCACATTAATTAATTAGTAAAGTGCAATTCCCCTTTTTTTTTTGCTATTATTTCAAAAAATTCAAGAGATCTAAAGCCAGTTTTTGTTGTTTGTTTTTCTGTTTGTTTTACTGTTTATTTCTTCTGTTTGTTTTTCTTAATTTTTTTTCTGGTTTTAAAAGCCAGTTGGACTTTGCCCCCTTTGGAGTGCAGCGATCGGCGCTTAGAAATCAGAGACCACAGAGTCAGTCGCTGCATTCGAATGGTGAGGAGACACACGTCGCACACAACAACCTTGTGGAGGTTAAAGACTCCACAATGCGGGGGCAAACATTTACAACTATTCGTTAAGTCTACGTCTGGCTTAATGTGACTCAGGGAATCTAATCTCTGGCCAAGACTTTACTGCAATTGGGTTCAAATGGAAATGGTATCAAGCGTTTGATTGTTGTGTTAACCATCATAAAAATTAATATTTCTTAACCCAATTTGGTATGGACCCTTCAAAAATTATCTATAAGTAGCTGCAGCAATTTTCACAACTTTTTATGGTATGAAAGTCAAGTTACTAGAGGTCATAGGGTATGAGACAAGGGGTTTTGTCTTAAAAAACAGAAAAGTAGAACAGGAAAAGGGTTTTATAGCAACAAACAGTTCTAAGAACCCCTTTAAGTAGTTATTAACTAAGAAACGACTTTTAGCAATTTGAACTTTAACAATTTAATTGTTCTCCCACAATCTTTAATCTAATAATCACCTTGTGCTTCCGGCTCTGATCTTCTGATGTCAATCACGTAGCTCTCACGTTGCCACAACCTGCTAGACCTTTAATCGGAACCATTCCAACCATCATCAGCAGTTTTTCAAAATGACAGTAATTAAAAATGAAATTGAAAAATTGAAAAATTGCCATGGCTTGTTGCTATTTAAATCTAATCAGCTGATATATGTATATGTCCAGGGAATCACAAATGCTGACTAATCAATTAGGTTTCCATGGGACTTGCATTTAATTTCTGTGTTCTATTTACACGAACTCATCATGAAATCATCAGAAAAGGGGTTATATTTATAGAGATTGAAAGAGGCCAAACAAGTGCTGCCACTCCCCCACATCCACCCACATCCGACCTTGATCGCCACCCTATTGACATTGACTTTGTGACTTTTTGGCTCACTCCAGAGACACGCCCCCCTTTTGAGGGCATTTAATTCCTCCATTGCCTGTGTTCTCTCGCCTTATCGTTATCTTTTTTATTTTGGTTCCCGAAATTCAGGTCGTGTGATTCAGCGGCACCTGTGTTGCCGAGCAAGGCAATATCTTGATGGGATCAGTCGATTTAACCAGGCATCGGATGATTGCAGCCAAAGAAACCGAAACCTGTTCTTATTGAATGTATATTTTGGGAATTTTATTTATATCGGAACTTATTAACAAGTTGAGTTAAAGGAATGAGCGATAAACTAATTTAGTGTGGAATTTTATGTGTAACAGGAATGACCTTATGCTTATGCCATGCCAATGCAGCATAAGGTAAGCAAGAAATTCAGGTGCTTGCATTTTAAGCTAATTTTTTTCTGTGGAAAATTCTGTTCTCTTTGCTCCAGGGAATATTTATTAATTGGAAATTTGATAGAATAGAACATAAATAATAATAATTTAAGGAAAATATAGCCCTGAATTTCTCACTTAGCAGTTAGAAGAAAATTCATGAGGAGCTCAGTGTTCTATTTAGAATTCTGTTCTTTTTGGCCAGGGGAATATTT
The DNA here is from genome assembly GCA_008042675.1 of Drosophila seguyi. Lineage (NCBI taxonomy): Eukaryota > Metazoa > Arthropoda > Insecta > Diptera > Drosophilidae > Drosophila > Drosophila seguyi. The sequence continues at coordinate 98,717 of VNJU01002915.1, read as the reverse complement.
GTTTACTGGGAAATGTGATAGGAAAAAAAAAATAATTATAATAATTTAAGAAAAATATAGCCCTGAATTTTACACTTAGCGGTTAGAAGGAAATTCATGAGGAGCTCAGTGTTCTGTTTAGAATTCTGTTCTCTTTGCTGAGGGGAATATTTAATACTGCGAAATGTGATAGGAAAAAAATCATAATTATAATAATTTAAGGAAAATATTGACCTGAATTTCTCACTTAGCGGTTAGAAGAAAATTCATGAGGAGCTCAGTGACAAATTCACCACATGAATTAACCATAACTCTCCCTCAAAAAAGCGAATGAGACTTTTCCTTAGGAGTAAGGACTTACCACCTATTCGGTATGAAAGTTGTGCCTATTTCAGAATCAATATTTATATTTTAGTATTAAAAACATTATTTTTTCGTAGGCTTTTATATATTAAAAACGTTTTTTTATTTTTGAGACATTTATCTCACCTTCCTTCCTCCTTTCCTCTCCCTTTTCCAGGCGAGCACTTGACTGGTGAGTTCCGGGACAATGTAAACAGGTTCCGCAAGCTGCCGGCCATCACAGATCATGGCTATCAGCTGTCGGAGAATGTGGCCATCTTCCGGCATTTGGCACGCGAGAAGCTAGTGCCAGAGCACTGGTATCCCCGTCGCCATCTCGGACGCAGCCGAATCGATGAGTATCTGGCCTGGCAGCAGACCAATATGGGTGTGGCCACCACGGAGTACTTCCAGCAAAAGTGGCTGGTGCCCTACCTGCAGAAGACGCGTCCAGCGGATAATGCAGTAAGTTCTTAACGGAGGTTACCTGTCTTTGTCTTTCCCATAGCTAATTCCGTTCTATCTCCGACTCCAGGTGAATCTCGCTAGCAAACAGCTGGAGCACACACTCAACGATTTCGAGCAGCTTTTCCTCAACTCCCGCAAGTTCATGATGGGCGACAACATCTCCTATGCGGATCTCAGTGCCATTTGCGAAATAGATCAGCCCAGTGAGTGATAGAGATAGATAGAGATATCCTCTGATAGATAATCATGTCTCTCTCCATATCTTTCAGAATCCATTGGCTATAATACGTTCCAGAATCGCAACAAGCTGGCCCGCTGGTATGAGACGGTGCGCGAGGAGCTGGGTCCCCACTACAAGGAGGTCCTCGATGAGTTCGAAACGAAGCTCAAGGGCAGCGGCAGTGGGCAACAGGGCGTGGCCCAGGCGGTCAAGCAATAGCCAAGGGATGCCCCCACACCCTTGGTCCTCGTCCACAAATCTTGTTTAGTTATCAACCGAGACGAAGGATCGATTACGAGTCTGTTTTTTTTTTGTTTGTTCTCTTATATATCTAATATTTTATACATCTAATATAAACCCTTTGTAATTATAATTGTTTTTCAATTTCAAGTAGTTTTAACCTTTTGCTAAACCTTCTAATCTAACGATAATATACTTTGCTATCCTTTCCTATCCTTTCCTATCTCTTTCTTTTCTTTGTACCTTTTAACCCCTATTATTTATGAGTTTGTTTTTTTTGTAAAATTTCTCTTTTTTCCATTTTATATTATATTAGTACTTATATTATATTAGTACTTAGTTGTTAATTATATGTATCTCTTAATTAAACGTATATAAAGTGATGATTGTTAAAGAAAACCAACAGGATTGTGCATGATTTCCATGGAAATATCAATAGCTTATCGATATTTAAAGCGAAAATCGATATATTAACAAATCATAAAATGTAAGTGCCTTGAATCTATAATATTTGTGTTAAATTTCAAGAATTTAAACGGATATAGAGTTTAATATTGATATTTAAGCAATATCAAAGTTAACCATATTTTCGATAGGACACTCAGAGCGATAAATCTATCGACTTCCTAATTTCCTTTTCGATATACATCCCCTAGGACCAGCTCCTTTCAAAATTCCTTGATTTATACAATTTACATTTAGGCTTTATTTATTTTGTTTAACATTTTGTTTTCTTTCTTTTTTTGGGATGCAAATCCCCACGAATACATGTTGCATGTTAGGATGTGGGTGTGTCTGTGAGGTGTAAAAAATAGGATCCTCGCGCCCTGTTTTATCACAATTAAAATTTTTGTATACACAGATAGAGAGAGATAGCAATAGAAGTAGAAAGAGAGACAGAGAGAACGAACTTCTTCACTTCATCGTTGAATCCGGAAAGGCATCGCGTGGCGGCTTGAAGCTCAACATCATGATGTGGCGAGCATAGGACTTGGTGGCCCGAAACAGAGAATCGGTGCCATGCAGGCGATCCAGGACGCCCAGGACACCAAAACAGTTGTTGAATCTGCAAAAAAATAAGCTTTAATATAAGGTTTACTTTATAATTAATCCTAAACTTACTTAAGATGATGAAAATCATGCGCCTCGGGACTGGGAAAGAACGGCAAATGATAGCCGGAATGGGCATTGAGGGTGGAGAGTATGGCCAAAGCGAACCATAGCCAGGCGGTGGCCACATGGCTGCCCATCAGAAAGACGCCCAGAAATGGCGGCAACAGATTGCTAAAGATGTGCTCAATGGGATGGCAATAGATGGCCGTCACCGATATGGGGGCCGTCCATTCGTGATGCTGCTTGTGGATATACTTGTAAATGTGCTTGTGATGGAGCAGGCGGTGCGAATAGTAGAAGCCCAGCTCCTCCATAAGGATGCATACGGTCAGCTCGAAGCAGACCCAATGGAATGTGGGCAGATCCCGGATATCGCTGAGTCCCCGGATCTCCATCAGCCGGTAGCTGGCATAGGCCAAGGGTATGCCCACAAAGATCTGGTTGCAGACCACGCACCAGATAACCTAATGGATGGAGGTTAATTGAGTCTTCAATTTCAATTTTATCACAATTAAATCAATCAATCCGTGTACCTTTAGGAGTCGTCGTACTTCCACGGGCTCATTGGTGCCCGGCTGGATTTTGTATTTGCGCAGACAGGCGGGTCGATTGGTCAGGTCCATGAAGGTGTACAGAAAGCCCACGGTCCAGTAGACGATCATGGTGAAAATTGTGGTGCCAAAGACCCACAGAACCATGGGTTCATCGCCTGTAAGAAGGGATTACGATGTGAGTAAAGATTTAAATTAGTTAGGAACTTAATTTAGGGTCCTATCCTAACTTGGGGTCAAGCTCTGAGCCTGATATTTATTGTTTAATAGCTAAAACCACTTTGAATACAATTAAGAAGAAATATAAGTTTACCATTCCTAAAAGATCTTTGCAAAAAGTAAGCGGTCTCAAGAGAAAGAAACAAAAGACCTTTATAAAGCTGTTCTTTCAATTTCCGGTCTTTTTGGGTAGTTAAACAATCTTGAGAGATTTTTATAAAGAAATTAAAAGCTTTTTAAAGACCAAAAAAAATGCTATAATTTTGTTTATTATATTTTGAGTTCAACCTAAAAAAATGTGTAATAAATAAGCTTAATGATAGGCAACAACCTGTTGCTTTAATGGACTCATAAAAGTGCAACTGTTAATTGTTCAAGTAATATAAAAATAAACCAATAATACAAACCCTAAAGATTAATGTTTGCCTACTGTAAGCTTAGGTAATTCAAGTTTATGGATAAACCTTTGGTTTGTTTGGTAAATAATATAAAAAGTAGTAAAAAGTATTTAAAATACTGGAAAGTGAGAGCTCAGTGAGTGTAATGTAAATGTTTTGTTTTTTGGCTTAATTGAAGTGAACTTAAATAAAGAGTTCATTATATTTGGTTTGGCAACTTGTGGCCTGAGTAACCAGCGTCGATTCACTTTCCTAATTGGCAGCACTTCTGACCTGTGATTGTATCTGTTACTGTATCTGGAAATGTATTTGTAATTGTATCTGTCGCTGTAGCTGTGTATCTGCAGCTTTGTGTGCCGTGAATTAGTAAACAAAACAGTTGCTGTTGACATTTTTGTTGTTGGTTCTGTGTGAGAATTGCATTTTGCACTACGCCACATAATCAGCGAAGAGAGGAGCAAAGTTTAGAGCCTGCCTTTTGCCCCCCGTGTCTCTTCTTTCGATCTTTCTTCTTTCTTTTTTTCCTCTATCTTCATTTGTTTCTTTTTTCTTGCAATTCTTGTGTTCTTTTTGAGAAGATTTTGTTTTGTACTTACCGAACGAGTCGATGAATTTGTCCCATTGCGACTGCCAGAAATCTCCGGAGGCTCCCCAGAAGCTCTGCAAATGCCTGGCGTACAAATAGGAAACCTCTATGAATTTCTCCTCCATTGTTGTTGGCACTTTCTACGCGCTTCGTTCTAATTCTTCCCTCCCCCCTGCAAATTCTCCAATTCTACACGCACTCTCTCTCTTTCAGTACTGTCTCTTCTGCGCTGTTTCGTCTTTGCTGCTGGGCGTCGCAAAAGCAACTGGCCAATTTTTGATCGCCGAAACGAGCAGAAAAATAAAACCGAGCTCACAAAATAAACAAAAAACAGAGCTCAAAGCCGAGCTTTCTGCTCAAAAAATTACAGCGAGAGAGAGTAATAGTGAGAGTGAGAGCGGGAGAGTAGGAGAAAGAAAGCCTGTCTTCGGAAACCGAAGCTTGGAATACCCTTGCAGATAATATTCTCCCTAAAAATTATTTTGTTTTTTTAAATAAAAAGTATTTCTTTAAAATAAATTCTGCAATCTAACAATGTCTTGAAATATTTTTTAAAACATATTTTTAAATTAAAATAATAATTCATAAATTAAAAATTTCTTAAATTAATAATAAATAACAAGAAAAAATCAAATAAACTCCTTAATCTAATACCATAAAATATTTCTTTAAAAATATTATATTTATCATAATATATTTATACAAAACTATAATTATTTTTGTAATAAATTCATATTTTAATATTTAATAATATGAATATCTATTAAAAGATATATTCTTTGATCTTTGAACTTATAGGAATAAATAAAAGCGAATATATTAGGGATGGCACAGAATTAGTTAAAGATCTATTGATTTAATCTAATCTAAAATTTACAATTTTTACTGTACAAACCCTGAAATATTTTGGGAAATCCTTGACCCTATCTAATAATTTTATCTTGCAGTTTATAAATCATAAAACTGATAATTAAATGAGTAAAATTTCCAACTAAAGATCGAAATCATATTATCATCTGCTAGGGTATTCTCTGTCAGATAAAGAGAGGGCGACCTAGGTCAAGAGAGGAGCACTTTTCTAGCCGAGATTACCAGGTGAGCACATTGCGGAATAGAATGAAAGCAGCCAGGGCGCAGGTAATGATAAAGATGACGCTGTGCAGCGACGATAACCAGACATCGGCGGTGCGGGTATCGTCCCAGTGCTGGAGCGGCGAGCAGGAGCCTTGACCCGAGGCCAAATCCTTTCCAGGATGCTGTCACAACAGGTAAATCATAAAATCAAAAGCAAATTAGGATAATAAACTCACTTACCTCGTTAAGGTTAAGGTAAACCGGCGGCAGACCCACCTTCTCCTTCCCGCCGCCCGACAAGGTGCTGTTTCCAGCCGGCTGCTGCATGTTGACCGAAACGGGTGACGCAGCGGAGGGAGAGGACGAGGACGAGGATGAGGAGGAGGAGGAGGATCCGGCCGAGCCGGAATTATTTGGCGGTCTTCCATGCACCGGATTTGACATCTTAACGGATATTATTGTGCTCTATTTTCACACTTTCCTTGATATTTCTTGAAAGCTTTCCCAAATTGTTGCTTATTATCGATACTTTGGAAATTTTCCCCTTTTGTTGTGGCCTCTTTATTCGGTTTTCCGTGTCCTTGACATTTAACGGCCCTTCGATTTTTCTATTTCCCATCAGCTGTCATCCTCGAACGGAGTACTGCGTTCTAGCGTTCAAAGCGCCGATTTTTATTATTGTCATCAATCGTACTGGGAATCTTTATAGTTTTCTTGTTAAATCTGAACATTAAAAATTTGAATTTTCAAAATATTTCTTTTGAATTTTTCAGTTTCTCCGCTTTCCATGAAAGTTCACACACACACATGCACACACAAGAGAACGGTATCAGTGAAACGTTGGAATGAAACTATCGATATGTTAAATTTTTTTTACATAAATATCTACATATGTAAAAATATCATTCCCCAAGTTATTTCTATTTATTGTTATAATAATTATAAGCATTTTTATTTATTTAATTTTATTATTGTTATTATTTTTATTATTATTTTCATAATAAATAAGGAAGAATTTTAAAAATATGTACACAAATTCTGATTGGAACACATAAAGCTGGGCTATAAAACGAAATTAAATTAAATTTATTTTAAGTTAACACACAAGGATCACCTTTTATTTATAATACTTTTTTAATTTGAACAATATTTTTAAGTTGGCTGACTTTTTAATAGCTAATTTTACCAATCCACCCACACCGCCCCCTCCACACGACCGACCGATAGTTTGCCCCCAATTCGCGCATATCGATAGTCAGCGGACGGCCACCTCTATGCCATCTCTACATGCAAGTGTATAAACAACACAGAACGAGAAAAGATAAGAGAACACACAGAATCACAGGATCCCGTCTGTGCTTTGCCCTGTGTAAGTGTTACAAAATGACAATCGACAACTTCAAGTGTTGTTGGCGCCCCAAAAGCTAGCTGTAAATTGTGCCGTTCGTTTGCCGCGCAGTGAAGATCGATTTCTGAGAAACAACCGAATTATAAAGAAAAAAAGAGAGAGAAAAAATCGAAACCATGTCGCCACAGCGCGCCATTCCCAGTGCATAATCATCTTACATACAGATCGTTGGTTGGTTTGATTTAATTTTATTATTATTATTATTATCAGAGTGTGCGTATGTTCCTAATCATAGTGTTATCTCCCTCCCCTTCCCGTCCAGGAATCGCAGCCATGGAGGAGTCAGCCGCATCGGCAATGGGCTACTCCGGCCTGCCAGCAGTTGCGTCACGTGGCCGCGGTCGCGGTCGTCCACCGAAGTGGGCCACCGTTTTGCCCCCCTCGCCTGCCGTTAAAGCGAATTCATCACCAGCTTCTGCAGCTGCAGCTGCGTCGCCCACGCCGTCATCGCCACTGGAGGCGGATGCGGAGGGCAGCCCGAACGAGTGCCGGCGTAGCTCTCGCAAGAAGATCATCAAGTTCGATGTCCGGGACTTGCTCAGTAAGAACCGGAAGGCGCACAAAATCCAGATTGAGGCTCGCATTGACTCGAATCCCCAAACCAATCCCGCCGTCGTTGGCTCTGCTCCCTCGCCTGGCTCGGCTGCAGCCGCCTCTAATAGCAACACGACTAGCAACCGCCTGTTCTCCATGTTCGAGAGTGGCCACCAGTCCCTGCCGCCGCCACCACCGCCGCCGCCGCACGCCTTGGAGATCTTTGCCAAGCCAAGACCCACACAAAGTCTGATCGTGGCCCAGGTTACAAGCGAGCCCAGCGCCAATACCGTTCAGACGGTGGCCGCCCTGCCAGTGGTGGCGGTCCGAAAGCGCGGACGACCCCGGAAAAGTGCACAGCAGGAAATTGCAGTGGCAGCTGCTCCTCCTGGTGCTGCTGTTGCTCCTCCTGCCGCTCCCAGCTGCTCGGACTCGGACACCAACTCGAATTCCACCAGCACAAGCACCTCCACGGGCAGCGGCAGTGGCGGCGAGGCCAATGCCGGAGCATTTGCTGGCATTACCAAGAAAAAATCCAAGTTGCGCGTCTCTGTCAAGCGCTTAAATTTATCGCGGCGTCTGGAGTCATCGGATTCGGGTGACACGCCCCTAAATATCACCGTGGTGGGTGCCTGCACCTCGCCGCCGTCGTCTTCTTCGTCAGTGGGGGATCCCATAGTGCTGCAGGATGAGAATGCTTTGGATGAGCAGCCGGAAAAGTTGCAGCAGCAACACCAGCAGCCAGTAAAGGAGTTAGCCACAATTCATGTGCCCGGCGATAACTCCGATTCCGATTCGCAAATCATATTCATTGAGATTGAGACATCGGATACGGGCAAAGACGAGGAACAGGAGCAGGAACAGGAGCAGGAGCAGGAACAGGAGCAGCCGGAACAGCAGCTGCAAGAGCAAGATCAGGAGCAGGAACTTCTGCCAAAGGTTGAAGTACAAGAAATCGAAATTGATCTCGAAAAGCAGGAACAAGATCTCGAAGATGAGATAATGGTGGAGGTACTAAGTGAACCACCCAGTCTCTGGTCAGCCGACGATGAAGATGACGAGGAGGCGGCAGCAAGACAAGCAGAACCGGTAGAATCCACGGAATCATCATCCCCAGCACCGCGGCGCAGCCGTAGATCTGTGCAGCCGCGCGGAGCCAGTCGTCAGGGCAAAACGCTCGAAGAGACCTTTGCCGAAATAGCAGCCGAGAGCAGCAAGCAAATATTGGAATCGGAGGAGTCGCAGGGTCAAGAGGAGGAGCAGCATGTGCTCATAGATCTCATCGAGGATGATAGCCAGAGTGAACAGGAGGCGGAGGAGGTAGCTGCGGTTAAAGAAAATGATTCCAAAAAGGAGGAATTACCAATGGAGGCAGCAGAAGATAAGAAGGAATTGGAAAAGGTTACAACCGAGACGAAGAAGGACACAGAAATGATTTCCAGCTCAAACGAAGAAGCTATTGTTGAGACCAAAGTAGAAACTGAAGGTACCACAACTGAACCAGAACCTAAAGAAGAACCTAAGCCGGCCATAGATCAGCCTGAAACTGCAGTAATTGAAGACTTACCAAAATCTCTGCCAGAAACCAAACCCTCAGAGCAAAAGCCGCCTGCAAAGGAGGAGTCTGTGGAGCTTAAGGAGCCTGTAAACCCTGAACCAGAAGCTCAACCCCAGCCGGAAGTGGAAGACTTACCGCCTGCATCCATAAACCCGGAGGAGTCAACAACACAACCAATGGAAGAATCCAAACCCAATCAGCAGCACACAGTCGTCGTCGAGAGAATTAAACAAACCGAGTACGAAGCGGAGCCGACGGCTCAGATGTCAAATGATGAATCTGACACCCAAGCTCCAACTGAGCAGCCCAAAAAGGTTGATCGGACAGAACTGACTTTATTCAGTGAGCAGCAAGACTCCATAACGGAAGCAGTAGGAGCAGCAGCAGCTGTTCCCGGTGAAATAAAAATACCCAGAAGGGAGGAGGAGTCATCATCATCGTCGTCGTCATCATCATCATCCTCCACATCGTCTTCGTGTTCATCTTCTTCAGCGTCTTCAACGTCGTCGTCGGTATTGTCGTCTTCTTCAACGTTGTCGTCGTCGGTTACATCGTCGTCGCCGTCGTCGTCGGTGTCTCCGTCGTCGTCTTCTTCGACATCGTCGTCGTCAGCAGAAGTAACCATAAAAATGTCCAAAAAGGAAGGCCTAAACAAGAAGCAAACTGCATCCGAAAGAAAGCCGGCTGAGCGCAGAGAACCAAAGAAAAGTTTGCCGGGAAAGAAGGAAAAGATATTGGAGATCACCACTAAAAAAGTACGAAAAGTGGATTCGGAAACAGAAGCAGCAGGAGCAAGTTCTTCCAAGACAGTTAAGACGCCGGCCAAGCTCACAGCTGCATCGAAAAGGAACACATCAGAAAGAGACAAATCCTCACCAGAAAGTCATAAGAAAAAGGAACACAGACAATCTCCCTCAGAAAAGAGAAAGGAAACAAACAAGTCGCCCAATTCTGGCGCCCAAACAGAAACTCCTTCAATGGAGCCAGCAAAATCGGAGAACGAATCTGGCGCCAAGAAGCCAAGCAGCGAGACAACAAATAAAACCAAAGACAAGTTCTTCGTTGAGTGCGATGCCATGTTCAAGGCGATGGATAAGGCCACTGCTCAGATGCGATTCGAGGAGAAGAGCAAGAAGAAAATGAAGAAAGTGCCGCCGCCCAAAGTGGAATCTCCCGTAACCGCCTCCATCTCCACCTCCACCTCCTCCGCTGTGCAACCGAAAAAGTCTCAGCTACGCAAGTCGGTCAGCTGTCGCAGGAACACCGTCTACGAGGACTCACCCAAAATGGAGCGGAGCAGCTCGCCTGGCTCCGATTCCACCACAGCCTCAATAAGGGTCTCCACGCCTGTGGGCAAGGTGAAGCCAACAAAGGGCAGGCCCAAGTTGAATTCCAGGCGGAGCACAATATGCGAAGAGGCACATCACCGTGAGAAGGCAAGAATATCGCCAGGTTCAGTGTCATCCACAGATTCCTCCTCCAAACGGAATACCTCGAAGCGTAGAGGTTCCACCGAACATCTGGCCAAAATGAAGGACAAAGCTGCCTCCAAACTAGAGCTACGTCGCAACACCATTTGCGAGGAGCGTCAGGCAGAGGCCAGTCCAGCGATACCCCTGGCCAAGCGTCGCTACTCGTTGCATCCCAAGGCATCGGCGGATCTGCTGCCGGACATTAATAAATCCGCGGCCAAAAAGCGGGCCAGAAAGGGTAACAGCAAGATGTTGCTGATGCGTCACGATTCACAGGATTCCAGCTCGAGTGCCTCACAGGGACCAGCCAGCAGCGCTCGCAAGAAAGTGTTCAAGTCGGCATTGGATCTCCCAGAAACTGAAGAATCCTCGGAATCCAATTCTTCGGGCAGCAAGCGGCTGCGTAGCAGCGGTCCAGCCACGCCCGAACTTGAGGCACCCGATGCCCTCAAGGATATAGCAAAGTTCATTGAAGATGGCGTTAATCTGCTCAAGCGCGACTACAAGCTGGCCGATGAGGAGTCGCAGCCCGAGAAAGAGGGACAAACAGAAGAGGAAGAGGTTAAGCAGGTTACCGAAGAGGATGAGTTTTCGCAGCGAGTGGCCAATATGGAGACACCGGACACAACGCTCTCACCCTCGCCCACACAGTCCAACTCGGAGGAGACCTCCTCCTCCAACAATGGTGGCGGTGGCGTGCGTCGTTCGCATCGCATCAAACAGAAGCCGCAGGGACCCAAGGCCAGCCAGGGCAGGGGCGTTACCAGCATGGCTTTAGCGCCCATCAGCATGGACGAACAACTGGCCGAACTGGCCCACATTGAGGCCATTAATGAGCAGTTTTTGCGCAGCGAGGGACTCAACACGTTTCAGGCTTTGCGAGAGAACTACTATCGATGCGCCAGACAGGTTGGTAAATGGGTTTCTAAACTTTAATCTATATTAACTCTTATCTTCCCTCCCCTTTCAGGTAAGCCAAGAGAATGCAGAGATGCAGTGCGACTGCTTTCTCACCGGTGACGAGGAGGCGCAGGGACATTTGTGCTGCGGCGCCGGTTGCATCAATCGAATGCTCATGATCGAGTGCGGACCACTGTGCACCAATGGTGATCGGTGCACAAACAAACGCTTTCAACAGCACAAATGCTGGCCCTGTCGTGTGTTTCGCACCGAGAAGAAGGGGTGCGGCATTACGGCTGAACTGCAAATACCTCCCGGTGAATTTATTATGGAATACGTTGGGGAAGTCATCGATAGCGAGGAGTTTGAGCGACGGCAACATCTCTATTCAAAGGATCGCAATCGTCACTATTATTTTATGGCGTTGCGCGGCGAAGCCATTATAGATGCCACCTCCAAGGGCAACATTTCGAGGTTTATCAATCACAGTTGTGATCCCAATGCTGAGACACAAAAGTGGACCGTAAATGGGGAGCTGCGCATTGGTTTCTTTAGCGTGAAACCCATACAACCTGGCGAGGAGATCACCTTTGATTATCAGTATCAGCGTTATGGCAAAGATGCCCAGCGTTGCTATTGCGAGGCCACCAATTGCCGCGGCTGGATAGGCGGTGAACCGGACTCCGATGAGGGTGAGCAGCTGGATGCCAGCAGCGATAGCGAAGCGGAGCTCGAAGAGGATTTGGAACTGGAGTCGGAATCGGCAATTGATCAGGATGCCGGCGAATCGCGCAAGACAAGCAAAGCGAAAATACCATCAAAAATCAAGATTAAGCTGCCTTCATCTGCAGCGGGCAATCGAAAGCGCAAGGAGCAGCAGCATGTCAAGCCCAAGGATCGCGAGTACAAGGCCGGACGCTGGCTAAAGGCCAGTTCTGCTGCGGCTGGTGGTGGCGGCGGCAGCGGCTCCGGATCGACGGAGAAGGCTTCGCGTAAGCCAAAGGTTAGCAAGTTTCATGCCATGCTCGAGGATCCCGATGTCCTCGAGGAACTTTCTGTGCTAAGTCGCAGCGGTTTGAAGAATCAACCGAATACTCTCCGCTTTTCACGCTGCATGGTGCGCGCCAAGCTACTGCAAACGCGCCTGCAGCTCCTCAAGGTGCTAACACGCGGTGAACTGCCCTGCCGTCGCCTGTTCCTCGACTATCATGGCCTTCGGTTGCTGCACTCTTGGATCAGTGAGAATGGCGACGATAATCAGCTGCGCGAGGCCCTACTCGATGCCCTCGAATCGCTGCCCATCCCGAATCGCACGATGCTCAACGAAAGTCGCGTCTACCAGAGTGTTCAGCTGTGGAGCAGTAGCCTGGAGCAGCAGAACGATTCACAAGAGCCAGAGATAATGGATGAAGCTCAATGTGCCCTGCACAAGCGTACGGTGGCCTTGCTGCAGAAATGGCAAGCTCTGCCCGAGATCTTTCGCATTCCGAAGCGCGAGCGTATTGAACAGATGAAGGAGCACGAAAGGGAGGCAGATCGACAGCAAAAGCATGCAATGCATGCGAGCACTGCTCTGGAGGATCAGCGCGAGCAGCGGGAAAGCACCAGCGATCGTTACAGACAAGATCGTTTCCGTCGGGACACCACAAGCAGTCGCATCAACAGCAAACCCATACGCATGAGTGGCAACAATACCATTTGCACGATCACCACACAGCCAAAGGGCAGCAATGGCTCGTTGGATAGTGGCGCGGGAGCCAGCACCAGTGGCATGGTTCGTAGCGATAATCGTCGAAGGACGGATATAGGGGGAACCACCACAGAGCCAAGACGCACGCTGTCCAAGGAGTTGCGCAGGAGTCTGTTTGAGCGCAAGGTAAGCACAGGGAGAGAAAGAGAGTTTCAGGTGTTCCTTACACAGATTTTATGTCCCTTCCAGGTGGCCCAAGATGAGGCAGAGAAGCGAGTTTGCAGCGAGGATTGGCGTGAGCACGAGCTGCGCTGCGAGTTCTTTGGCGCCGATCTTAAGACCGATACCAAGCAGCTGCCCTTCTATCAGAACACCGAAACCGGCGAGTGGTTCAATAGCGAGGATATGCCTGTGCCTACACCTCAACGTACAGAGCAGCAAGCGCAAGCGATGCTCTCGCCCGAAGAGTCGGAGGAGGGTTCGGCGAATGCCCAGGCCGCCGAGTACAAACTGCCGCCGGGTGTGGATCCATTGCCCTCGGCCTGGAACTGGCGTATAACGCCCGATGGCGACATCTATTACTATCATCTTCGGGAGCGCATCTCCCAATGGGAGCCACCGAGCGCCGAACAGCGTCTCCAGACCCTGCTGGACGAGGATGGTTCCCAACAGCCGCTGGCTGAGCTACAGAATGATCCCGAGTTGCTCGCCAGCGAGCTAATTCAAGTGGACACCGATTATGTGGGCTCACTCAGCACCAAGTCACTGGCTCAGTACGTTGAGGCCAAGGTTCGCGAGCGACGTGAGCTGCGACGCAATCGCTTGGTCTCTGTGCGTGTGATCAGTCCCCGGAGGGACGAGGATCGCCTGTACAATCAGCTGGAGTCGCGCAAATACAAGGAGAACAAGGAGAAGATTCGGCGTCGCAAAGAGATCTATCGCCGGCGCAAGCCAGATGGCACAATTCCCGTGCCACCAACAGACCCAGATGCATCCTCTAGCAACTCTTTGCCCATTCAGGGCTATCTCTACTCGTCCGACGAGGATGCCACGGATATAAAGGCTGCCGTTGCTGGCGGCGAGCCGCTACCCGTCACTGGCCTAGTGGCTAGGGCCACAAAAGTCGATGAATTGGATGCACTCAACATGGAACCGAGCACTAGCCAGGCTGCCCTGGCGGCTCTGGTCAGTGGATCATCGCTGGGGGGCGGCAAGCGCAAGCTGCCAATGCCTCCACATGTGCCGGAGGTGAAGAAGCAGCGCTCGGAGAGCCGCTCCAAGAAGATCAAGGGGTAAACTGGGATTTTATTTGTTTTTATATATATTTTATTTGAATTTATTGTAACTCTTGCAGCTCTGTGCCGCCTGCTAAGCTACGCGAGGCCCAGGAGAAGTTCCGCTTCGATGTCAGCGGCCTGGTGGCCGAGCTACTGCGTCCGTATCGCAAGGAGAGCTGCAAAGTGGGACGTATTTGCAGCGATGAGGACTACAAGTTTTTGATAAAGCGGGTGAGTTGGAGGGAAAGTTGGAAATGAGCATGAAAGGGAACAGATCGATATTATCTGTATTTAAAACATAACGAGTTTAGTTATTATCCTAAAAATATCGATAATTTATTATTTAATTTATTTTAAGCTTATTATCATATCGAAAATATCGTAAACTTTTATATGTCGACTTTGTAAATATTGATTAATATGTTTTTGAACGTAAAATTATTGAAATTATCCATTAAATGTAATTTTATTTTTTATTTATTTTATTTATATCGAAAATATTTTAAATTTTTATATATAGACTTTTTAAAAATCGATCAATTTAATTTTTAACGTTAAATTATTGATATTAAAGATAAAATATTATTTTTTTTAATTATTGCATTTATCCATTAAATATTAATTAATTTATTTTACACTGATTATTATATCGAAAGTATCGTAGTTTTTTATATATCGACTTTTTAAATACCGATCAATATGTTTATTAACGGTAATTTATTAAAATTATCCATTAAATATTATTTTTATTTATTTTAGGCTAAATAATATGTAGAAAATATCGTAAACTTTTATATATCGACTCTTTAAATATTGATAAATATTTAAATTTTTATTAAAATATTTTTTTTAATGGTAAATTATTGATATTATCGATAAAATATTATTTAATTTATTTTACGCTGAATATGATATCGAAAATATCGTAAACTTTTTTATATTGACTTTTTAAATATAGATCAATGTGTTTTTTAAGGGTAAATTACTGATATTATCCATAAAATATTATTTTATTTATTTTAGGCTAAATATTATATCGAAAATATCGTAAAAAATATTATTTAATTTATTTTACGATGATTATCATATCGAAAATACCGTTAACTTGTATATATCGACTTTTTAAAAATCGATCAATTTAGTTTTTAACGTTAAATTTATGAAATTATCCATTAAATATTATTTTATTTATTTTAAGCTAAATGTTATATCGAAAATATGGTAAACTTCTATATATAGACTTTTTAAATATTGATCAATATGGGTTTTAACGTTAAAATATTGAAATTACCTATTAAATATTACTTAATTTATTTTGCGCTGAATATAATATCGAAAATATCGTAAACTTTAATATATTGACTTTTTAAAAATCGATCAATTTAGTTTTTAACGGTAAATTATTGATATTAAAGATAAAATATTATTTTATTTATTGTATAATAAATATTATATCAAAAATATCGTTACCTTTCATATATCAAATTGTTAAATATACAAAAATATAGTTTTTACTTAAGAATATCGATTTTACTTTATTAAGCGATATTTTCGATTATAATGTTTGGATTTATCAATAAGGAATATTGATTTATGGTACCTACATATGATAGCAATAACGATACATTATCAATATATCCCCTCATATATATTTCTATATCATTATCTATTATATTTCTATATCATTAACCTTCTTTTTATTTGTGTTTCCCCCTCCCAGTTGAGCCAACACATCACTGCCAAGGAGATGCGTTACTGTGACGAGTCCGGACATGCCCTGTCCTGCACGGAATCTGTAAGGCACAAATCGTATGACTTTATCCATCAATACATGCGCAAGAAGGGCCGCATCTATAGGAAACCAGCGGATCCAACACCAATTTAAATTTAAAAATCTTAACATACAGCACCCATTCCCCCCGCCCCAAGGAGAGTTAATCCCAAGAGAACATCTTCCAAGTCCCCAGACGAAATGAAAAGAGCATGTGTAGCATGTACAATTCTAGACCCAAAACTAGGACATAAACGTAGCATGATCGTTCGTCTACCCTTCAAGGAGGGGTAGCATTGAAATAATTTCAATTTAGATAGTAGTTAAAAAAGAAGCGCAGCAAGCAATTACCAGTTAATAGTTTAAGCATGGGAAAAAAAACAAACAAAAACTAATACAATGTTTAGGTTTACATACAAGTTCCAAACATATGTACATACATAACATAACATAATTCGTAAGCAGAAAAAACTACCACATTTAAGCTCAATCTATCAAATTAATTTGCTAATAAATAGAAACTAGAACAACATTTGATTATTGGAAAAGAATAATGCTTTATTCAGCGTTGTTGAATAAGTTAGAAGGACCTGCGCAAAGTACAAGGACTGGGTTTAAGGTTGAGTTGTGAACGATGGCGGGATGAAGACACGCTCTACTGCTGACTGGCGGCAGCATTCTCGCCAGGTGCCGTGCGATTTGCCTCCTCTGGCTTCATGGCGGGGAACAGAAGAACCTCCTGGAAGAGAGACATAGAAAGAGGTTAAAAAAAACTCCAAAAAACTAACTCCCACAAAGTTCAAATGTACCTTAATGTTATTGGAGTCGGTCAGGAACATGGCCAACCGGTCGATGCCCATGCCAAAGCCACCGGTGGGCGGCAGTCCATACTCCAAGGCCGTGCAAAAGTTCTCATCCACCATCTGGGCCTCATCATCGCCGGCTGCCTTGTCGTTGGCCTGCTGCTCGAAGCGTTCGCGCTGCACCACCGGATCGTTCAGCTCGGTGTAGGCATTGCAGATCTCCTTCTTGGCCACAAAGAGCTCGAAACGTTCCGTCAGACCGGGCGAGCTGCGATGATATTTGGCCAGCGGCGACATAATCTGCGGATGCTCGCAAATGAACGTGGGATTCACGCAAAACTCCTCAATGAACTCTCCCACAAGCTTGTCCAGCAGGCGGGCGGTGGTGCGTGGAGCTGGACACTCGACCTGATGCTTGGCGCACAGCTGCGACAGGAACTCATTCGTGGCCGCCGTATTAAAGGTATCCGCCGATGGGAACTTAACCTGCAGCTTCTCCTCCAGCGTTTTGATCATTGAGACACGCTTGAAGGGCGGCGTAAAGTCCAGCTCCTGTTCGGGTCCCTCGGGACCCTCGGGATGATAGGTGATCTTGTATGAGCCACGAATGGCCTTGACCATGCCAGAGACCAGCTGCTCGGTGATGTCCATGATGTCGGCATAGTCCGCATAGGCCATGTAGAACTCACATGTGGTGAACTCTGGATTGTGGGTGAGATCGATGCCCTCGTTACGGAACTGACGACCGATTTCGTAGACGCGATCCAGGCCGCCCACAACCAGCATCTTGTGGTACAGCTCCGGGGCAATGCGCATAAACAGGTCCATCTTGAGTTCGTTGTGATGCGTTACAAAGGGTTTGGCTGTGGCACCGCCCGCAATCATGTTCATCATGGGCGTTTCGATCTCCAGGAAGCCCAGGCGGTCCAGGAACTGGCGCACATACGAGATGATCTACAGGATAATGAATATTAGTGTGGCTTTTTGAAGCTTCCCTTAATAACCTACCTTGGCGCGAATCTGGAAGTTCTCACGCACTTTGTTGTTGAGAATAAGATCCAAATAACGCTGGCGGTAGCGCGTCTCCTTGTCCTTGAGGCCAAAGTGCAGATGCGGCAGCATGTGCAGGCAAGGTGAAAGCAATTGGATCTCTGTGGGCATCACAGACAGTTCGCCCTTCTTGGTCTTGCCGGGATGACCGGTCACGCCGATAATGTCGCCGCGACGCAGCTTGGCCGTGTCCGTTTCGAACTCGGCCTCAGACTTGTACGACTTGGCGCTGGCCATCACCTGGACCTTAACACCCTCACCTCGCAGATCGTAAAAGATGAGCTTGGCTCCCGACTCACGGATGGCATGGACACGGCCAGCCACGCTCAGTGTGACATTCTCCAGCGTTTCGCCGTCCTTCAACTGGGTCTCATATTTGGCTATGAAATCCTCCAGGGATGTGCTCACA
Source organism: Drosophila seguyi (assembly GCA_008042675.1). Classification (NCBI taxonomy): domain Eukaryota; kingdom Metazoa; phylum Arthropoda; class Insecta; order Diptera; family Drosophilidae; genus Drosophila; species Drosophila seguyi. The sequence continues at coordinate 80,655 of VNJU01002915.1, read as the reverse complement.
TGGAACTTGTGTGGATACGGATGGGTGCTGGGTGAACGCTTCAGTTCCTGTACGGCGGCGGAGCGAAGCTTAAAGTACTCATTCGGTGAGATCTCCTCCTCCTCGGCGGCGGCGCTGCTCTTCTTCTTCTGTTGTGCCCCATCGGCTGGAGCTGCGGCTGCCCGGGTTGCCTCCTTTTCGGCCTTTTCCTTGGCCTTCTGCTCGGCCTTCAGGCGGCGCTTCAGCTCACTGGAGAGGAGAGAAATATGTACAGGTAAATAACAAGAAATGCAATAAGACTGTCTATGATAACAGGGGATTACAGAGGGGAGACGCGGGCTAGGGGTGTCGTAAAACCCTTTTCCCACACTCCTATATCCCAGCTATCTGTTACGACAGCCCAACAAGATGAGTAACCCACAGTTTGGTCCGTTTGCTGGGTGCCAAATGCAGGCTGCTCACGTGGAAGGCAACGCTCTGAATGCCACTGGATGTCGTGGCTCTCGTTCGCCGGGCCTGCAGCAGAGTTCTCAGGGCGCAGCGGGCGAGCATTTTCTATTCTTTAATTGGATATTTTTAATCAAACAGAAATATTTCATCAGCTCCGCCACAACTGGAACGTTTAATGCCGCACTGGCGCTGCTTCGCCCTAACCTCACACAACAACACTGCCGTGCTGCGTTGGCCCCCGGATTCTTTCCGGGGATCCTCCGACTTGGCACTTACTTCTTGGACAGTTCTCCACTTGCAGCGGCCATGCTGTTGGGATTTCGGTGCTCACTGGTTTGGCCCGGGGTTCAGATGCCGCGAAAACGAATCTAAAATACGAAAGAGCGGAGTGCGCCACACAAAAGTTCGATTGTAACGGAGCCGGGCAACAAGTGTGGCCAGATTGGCTAGGTTCTAGCCAAAAGTAGCTAGAGAAAAAAAGCTTTGATTGTAAATGGCTAATTTTCTAGTGATTCAGCTACGTTTTTCTATGAATGTTTCGTGTTTAGATATTTTAGATTCCTTAAAGGAGCATTTAAATTAAATTATAAACGTGTATTTGCTTTAAAGAACGAATTTCTTTGGCTTTTTTCTACTTGTATAAATATAGCCTTCTCTAGCTCCCATCGATAGTTAGTCAGCTGTCACCTATCGATTGTGCGCTGTCTGCCAATCGATAACAGGGCCGTTGTATTGCACGTGCGCTCGTTTTTTAAAGAAATAAACAATATTGTTAAGCTAAATTTAAGCAAACATGGCCGAGTTCATAGCTGAGATGCAGGAGCGCCTGCTGCCGGAATACGAGCAGATGAAGAACTACAATGTATTCACGGCGGAACAAGTCAGGTGAGAGCGAGCGGCACATGCCATAAGCCGGCGCCGGCTGGACAACTTACTAAATATTGGACCTTTCCTTCCAGGGATATCGTTAGCCGGCGGGAGCGCCTATTCCTGAAGATCACCAAGAGCCACCAAAGTATCAGCGACTATCTGGAGTTCATACTGTACGAAAAGGACATGCACCAGACCATCACCGAGAAGGAGAAGAAGATGCACGTGAAGCTGACGGGCCTGAAGGCCTCCCTGGCCACCCGAATTATGCGCCTGTACCGTGAGGTCCTGGCAAAATTCACGCACGATCGCCGGCTGTGGAGCAATTGGATCAAGTTTAGTAAAAAGGTCAATCCCGTTGAGGTGGCGGGCATATACGAAAAGATGCTACTGGTAGGTGGAAAATCAAGCAATATCAAGCAAGTTATTGTTTTTACATCTCTTTTTAGTACCACGGCGATGTGCCGGACTTTTGGGTGGACGCCGCCTGTTGGCTGTACGAGTTCAATCGCCTCAACTTCGATCGCGTAAAGGATATCCTGCTGCGCGGCCTGCAACGGCATCCCGATTCCGAGGTGCTCAACAAGTGCTTCTTCGACATCATGCTCAAGGAGGCCTCGCTGGCCAGCAGCGAACGCAATCTGGCGGAGAACACACTGTCCGAGCAGGACATTAAGCTGGAGCGCGTGGAGGCGGTTTACCGGAACAGTATGACCAATATCACACACCTCGAGTACTTTGTGAAACTTCTGGAGAGCTGCGAGGATCATGCAGAGCTAACGCACAAACTGCAGCGAATAATCATAAATGACATGCAGGAGAAATTCCCCCGAGAGCCGGGCCTTTGGGATTTGTTGGCGCAGCGTGAGCTGCGTGGCTATCACCTGGGCGACTTGGCGGAGAACGAAGAGGAGGCAGCGGCTTCAGATGGTGAGGCTAATGGTGATGGTCAGCCTGCCAGCAAGAAATCTCGTCCCCATGTCAATGCCCGCTCTCTCAAGAGACGCATTCAATTGTGTGTCACCGTGTACAAGTCGGCGGTGGAGGAGGTGCAAACGAAGGAGATGTGGAGCAGGTATTTGGATGCCATGTTGGCGCTAAATAGCGATACCACAACCGAGCGCGTCCTTAAGCAACAGAGCCTGGCCGATGCCCTCGAGGCGGGCCATCTGTCGAAAATGATGGGCGTTAAGCACTATGCCGTGCTGCGAAAGATGCTGGGCAGTGCGCCCGGCGGCATGGAAATGGCGGTCACCATTCTTACCGAGGCATTGAAACGCGACGAGTCCTCCGTGGAAATGCATGAACTCCTGCTGGCCACGCACATTCAAAAGGACAGTGAGCCGCAGATCTACGAGCTCTTCAATAAAATCCGAAAGAGATTGCGTAGCGAGGCGGCTTTGCCGCTGTGGCGCAGCGTTATCCTGTACTATCGCACACGTCAGGATGCACTGGGTGCCCGGCGGTTGGACGAGATCTATGCCCTTGCCTGCAAGTCACCGTGCGTGGAGTTTGGAGAGCTGCGTTCCGATTATCTCGGCTACCTGTGGCAGGAGCGATCCGTGGAGGCGGCACGCAAGGAATACTCCAAGCTGGCCATCCAGCCACCCATGTCGCTGGCCCTGCACCGCAAAATGGTCCAGCTGGAGAGCAGTCTGGCCATTCGTGTAGGTTTTATATACATTTTCGATCTCTTAGTTGCGTTGTTTACTCTTTTTTGTTGATTTTCTTGCAGGATCAGGCGAGTCTCAAGTGCTGGCGCATGTGCTATGAGTTTATGGCCGCTTATTTTGGCAAGACAGAGCCACGCGTTTGGGTCGAGTATCTGGCCTTTGAGCGGGATCATGGGGAGACAAAGAACATTGCCCTGCTCACGCAGCGAGCCCTGACCTCACTCCAGCCTCAGTATGTGCCCGCCTTCGAGGCGGAGCGAGCTCTGGCCTATGTGGGTGCCTCGATAGCTGGCTCTTAGGTTTTCCCCCAATTCTTTACTTTATTTAGGATCCTTTACGTAGCTCCTAAGCCCCGACTCTCTACTGCCTATGGCCGTGGGGGAGACTAGCATAAGCATCGTTTTCCTTTCTTTTTTTTTAATACTATAACGACTTTTGTAAACAATTTCTTAGTAAATATATATAATGTTATGAAAAACAAACTCTATGCTGTATAATTATGTACAATATTGGAAAAGTATGAGAGTTCTCGATGATTTTGTCGAGATAAATTTATTTTAAATCATTAGTACATTAATATTAAGAATGTTTATTGCGTTCTGTAAATATCAAAAAATAACATAAAGCAAGTTTTAATATTTTTTACAAAAAAAAATCGACTTAAAATCGATTAATAACGTTTTTCAAGCTTTTACTATGTATTTTACCTTGCAATTATTATCTTAGTTATTTTTATTAATTATTATTACCCTCTAAAATATTTGCATTACATTTCCGACAGATCACCATTTAAAATTTTAAAAATTGTTGATAGTTTAATACAGATAAATCGATTTTAAATCGAATAATATCGATTTTGAAGTAGCCTTACTCTTAGGCACTATCCTTGTTGCTTTCAAATATTTTAATTGCATTTCTGGCAGATGTTAAACATTAAAAATTAACTTTTGTCTGGATTTTACGCTGACGCTGTTGCTGCCTCTGCCTCTGCTGACTTCGCTGTCGCTGCCTGCGTTGCCTTCGACTTCGACGTCGACGTTCGGAGCCGCCAGAGCTTTTCACCAGTTCCCCTACTAGAGGTGCAAAAACATCGATGTATGGAGACATTAACTGAATGATAGCGACGATACAGAAACATCGATGGTCAAAGAAAAAACATCGATGTTTTAGAAAATTCGAAAAACATCGATGCATCGAGGTTTTCATCGATGTTTTTGCACCATTACTGCGTACGCCGTGGCATCAGCACGCACCGAAACCGAGTTCCAATCTAAATTCGTATCCGATCTGATCTGATCTTATCCCATATATATTCTCCATCGAAAGCGAAATCTCAAAACCCAACTCAGCGCCATGGAGTTCAACAATCGTCTGCTGCTTAAAATCATTGAGTTGGTAAGCTAAAATCAGAAATATTTATTTGTTAATTTAAAATAAGCTAAATTTGAGACCAGGAATTAGTAAACAAAAGTGGAGATAAAGTCCAAGTAAAAGTAAAAGTAATAGTTATTTAAAATTAAATGCTTTTGAAGAGAATTTAATATAGATTGTTAATATAAATATATATAAATACTATAATAATATAAAAGAATTAATTTGAATTCAAAAAAGGAATTGCTTTTAAATAATATACCAAAAATTTGATTTTAACATAAATATAAATCTAAGCTTAGGTTCGAATTTGTTGTCTCTCAAAATATATTAAAAAAATCACTTCCTAAAGAAAAATGCTTAAATAATTAATTTATACCAATAAAACTAAGTTTTAAAAGCCTTTTAAAATTTCTTAAAAATGCTGAAAATTATTATCTCTTAGAAAAATTGTTATTAGCAAATTTTAGATAAAAAACTCTTCCATATTTCACAAAAACATCGCTCTAATTAATTAATAATCTAATTAAACCTACATTTTACTAATTCTTGGTAATAAAAATAATAATTTCCCATGGATCAATGTTCTTTTGGCAGCTGCATTTTTTGGGCACAATATTTTCTTGTTTATTTTAATTTTTTATTATTTTTTTTTTTTTTTTTTTTTGTGAGCGTCTCTGTTGTTTTCGCACCCCCCGTCCCGTTCCCTGTTTTCAATCAATTTCCTGTTGCGTCTTTGGTTGTCTTTCATCCCTGGCCTTGGAAGATCCAGCAACCGGTTTTTTTTTGTTGTGACCAAAACAAATCCCATGACTTCATTGCTTTGTTACTCTTTATTATTATTTCTTTGTCGTATTTTTCTTGTGTATGGTTTCTGAGCCGGTGCGTAGTTTTATGTTCCACCGCTGATGATGTCGGGATGATGATGTCATGACCTCTTCTCCAGCGTTTTTTGTGGATTTTCGGACATGCTCTTTGGGGTTCCCAAAAATCCGCTGATGTCAGACAGCCATTTGATCTCTTCCGATGCGATCTATAGCTTATACCATTCGGCCTAATTTGATTTTATTGTCCAGCCACAGATACAGATACATTTCAGCAGATACAATTGTCAAATTGTCGAGTTTAGCCTGTCTCAATTGTATATATATTTTTTTTGTGCCTTAATTAAGGTGGCATCCGTGACTTATTTTTGGATTTAGCACATATGACATCAGATGAGCAGAGATTCTGGAATTGTATTAAAGGTGAAATACTGAAATACTCAAGAAATGGCATTATAATGCGATCGGTCTTAATTTGTCACAAACCACAAGAGGTTCCCTTCACATTTTCTAATTAATTGTCTTTATAGATTGGGCTCTTTTTTTTGTTTTTGTTTTTATTTGGAAATTATTGATAATATTTGTGGCATATGTATTTGTTATTTCTTAATCATTTCTGCCATTAACCTTTATATTTTTGTTCCCTTGCCTTTGCGAGATGTGAATAATTGTTTACATTTGCTCGATTATTTGCGAGCTGTGCTTATCTTAAGCACAAAGGAATATATAGTATATAATATATATAAATAAAAATTGTAAAATTATATATAAGTACTATCTCTGTATTGATTGCCAAAGTAACATATGGACTTTTTTCTGTTTATATAACTGATGTACGTACATTTATTTACATCTGTAATGATTTATCAGCAGAAGCATGAGTCAAATGGTTGCGATTTCTACCTTCTATATCCTAAAAAAAAAGAAAAATAAACAAAAAAACATATTATTCACTTGGCTAGCACAAAAGATTGAAAGGTATAAAGCTGGACTTCTGTTTTATGTATTTTTTCTGTTTACAATTTGCATTTTCATTCCCTTTTCATCATCTGGATTTCAATTGTTATTCAAATCGAATTCTCCGAGTGACTCGTCCCTGATAAATAAAATTCTTTACTTTATTTATAATACAAATCCGTAAGCTTGTCTTGGAATAGTTTTTTTCATATAGTATATATATAGGTCGATATTTTCCCACACTTTTGTACCTAGTTTATGAATAGCCTCGTTCACTATTTTTGTGACCAGAGGAATCATAACTATTTCGAGCGCATTACTCACACTTACTGATCTTGGAGCCCGGCTCCCGGCTCCCGGCTATATAATTTCAATTGCGACTTTGGGCCTCCGATTACATCACTTGGTGGTGCTGTGCCCAGCTCGACCCACTTGCCGGGCACTAAATATCTAGGCATGAATATATATATATACATCCGATTGGAGCCGAGCCGGGCATTGGAATCACGTCTCTCCATTCATGGCTCTGACTAATCCGCAACAGGCTGGAAAATTCATCAATAGCGGCTCTGGCACTGGGAGAAATATTTGGTTAATTCTGGGAGAGATATTTTCTTGTTGAAATAAATTAAGAAAAATGTTTGCATATATTTTTAAGAGCTCATCAATTGATAATTTTAGTTTAAGGCTTCTTTTTTGATTTATTATCGATATTTTCCAGTTGTGTTAAATGAGATAAATCGATAATCTGTTTGATATTTTCGATTATCTTTAAAAAGAAATTAAAATATTTTATGATAAAGGAATTTCAAAGGTAATTTTTATCGTTATTATCGATATTATTATCGTTATTTTTCGATATTTAAAACTTTATTGTTTCGAAGTTCAATATTTCGGATATGATATAGATTCTTAGGGACGCCTGAAGATGTCTAGCAAAACGATATATCAAAAAGCATTCTAAAAATTGTGATATATAAGAAATAAATCGATATTCTGTTTAAAATATTGAAAAAATATTATCAAAAACAGATACCTCTATTGAAAGTAAATATTTTTAGAATAGTTTTCGATAATAGCGATATTTTAAAGTTAATTTCGATATATCAAAGTTATTAATATATTTAATATCTGCAATATTTTGTAGAACATATTACAATGAAATTTCTGTTTCGATAAAATTACTCAATACTTCTCTAAATTATGACATAAAACCTCCAATTAAAGGCTTAATATGAAAAGAGTTCCCAGAAAAAGGAATAATTTAATAATTAGTCACAGGAAAATCTATATTTTCCATTTCTTTCTGTGTACATGATGACAGCATTGTTCAAAAACAAAAAAAAAAAAACAAAAAAAAACAAGAAAACACTAAAAATGCTGGCACGCATTACGCATACGCCATGTGCGATCGTCAAAAGGTCGGCGTTGTTGCATTGAGTAAACAACGACGGAGCACGGAGCGCTCACCGAATAGCTAATTGGGCTCTGGCTGTTCCTTGATTATCTGGCCAACCGGCAGCACCAGTTGGCCGTAATCAGCACAGAGTCCAGCCCCGCCCCAGTCCGGGGCGTCTTTTATTTATTTATTTTCTCATTCGTTTTTCTTTTCGCTGAGAGCAAATATGAATGAACAAAAAAATAATATATATATTAATATGGATATATATATATATATATATATTGTGTCTCCTGGGTGCTTGTGTGCCCGATAAGATGGAACAAAACCTGGCCCATTATTTGCTTTTTGGGTGGTGAGAAGGGCCAAGAGAATTCCAGAAAGTCGTAAATATTTTTACGTGCCAATAAATGTTTTAACTGCAAATCGGTGTGCACATTAATGTGTTATTTTTTTCCCCATTTTTCGGCACAGCTAGAGATGGGAGAGATTTATGTTAGATGGGAAAAATAATCTACAAAAATAGGAATTAATATACTAATTAAGTAAAATTAAATATTTGAGAACAGAAATATAGATAAAATTTAAAAGATATTATATTATTTCTGTCAGTGCATCCCCTATATTTTCGAAAAATCCATTCAATGGATTTTCCCCCTTGTCAGTTGGCAATATAATGAATCGCTCTCCATGCTAACAATATCAATTGAATTGAAAAATAAAATTGATCTACGGCTTTGCCTTTTTGGCTTGCAAAACGGCCAAAAAATACTGCCATTTGGGAGGCGTGACTCGGACTCTAGTCTCGGGGAAAGTCATTCCGGGAAATACTTTTGACCACAATCAACAAACCTGACTAACACCACGTTGCCATGTGCCGGCGGCAAGTAAATTTGTAAATAATACTAAAACAATCAAAAGCAAACAATGTTTAGTCATACGCTGAAGCCATATTTTTAAAGGCAAGATAATTGGGAAAACAGTTTTAAATGTTGAAAATAAAATATATATACTTGCTACTTATTGATTATTTTATTTAATCAATAATATTTTTATATAAAATATTTATTATTTATATTTAAATAAAATAATCAATATTTTTTGTAGGCTTCAAGTTAACTTTCTGAGTTATTTCTTTTATGGCTTAAGAGAAATTTATTGGATTTAAATTGATTATTAATTGAATACATTTTAAAATATTATTATTAAATAATTCTTTTATTTTATAAATTAATAATCCTTGAAATTAATACCCTAAAGAAATTATTCAACTTTATTTAATAGTTTCAAATCAATAAAAACAATTTGTAAAATTTTCAATACTCCCCAAAATGGATTTTGATCAGAAAAAAGACATCAAATAATTTATTTAACCATTAAGATTAATTATGAGCAATATATATCATGACTCTTAATCACTGCCTTAATTTATGGAGGCCATTTTCACAAATTTCCCCCTGAAATATCCCTACATATATCCCCCATTAAGGGCACTCTATCCCCCACCACCGATTATTATTCGGGTGCTAATGTCATTTTTGGATACCAACAATTTCCTGACAATTAAACAATAAACGAAACCGCATTATGCATGGCTCATAAATAAATGGCAACTGGCAAACAACATTCGGTAATAATTGACACATATAATTGTCTGCGGAAAGGAAATGTATACACCCAATAGATATATATCCTATCTATCTATATACATATATATATATAAGAACGATAAACAAATGGTGAAATGCTACAAGTGTGGATATGGCGAACATTTGTTTATCTTGGCACGCTAATGACCTAATGACCGGGAGCTTCTTGCATTACAAAGTCAATACTAGGTGTGAGCCTGGCCTGCATCCTGCCAACTCAATTAGCCATTAAGTCGTCCTCGTTCGCGTCCTCGTCCTAATTGATTGATTGCCAACGGGAACGGGGTGTGTCACCCATCCATATAGACATATCCAATAACCATATATATATCGTTGCCAATGGCCATATCTGTCGCTGTCATTTATCGTCGAGGCTATTATGGGAATAATTTTTATATTTGATAAGCAAATGAAGTGGGCGTTGAATTAATTCAGCGGCTTTTCTTGTTTTATGTATATTTATTAATGACTTTTGGGGAGCTTTAAAAGATTAAAATAAAAATAACTAGGGGAAGCCCTTTTTGTGGTTAAAATATAAAAAAATATTATATTAAATAAATTATTAGAAGAAAGCTTAAGTAGAATGATTTATTTTCAATGATATCTTATTAATCAAATTTAATTTTACATTACTTAGTTAAATCTAATTTAACTTAAAGAGTTTTCTTGGTTCACCCCTAAATAAAACCCTAAAAACAACAAATGTATACCTCGAAATAGAAGCATATGGCACAATATAAAACCCATTAAGTCCATGGACGCGATGAAATTTATCTGATTGATTTCCATGAAGCTTTTAGTGCCACCGAAGTCCTCCTTCCACAAAAATTAAGAGGATTAATTTCGTTTGATAGCAAACCAGACATATGGCAGAATGGATTAATCGGTTTACTCGGTTTATTCGGTTATTTTCACTAATTACATCACATTAAAGGTTAGGGTTTATTTATTTACATTGTATACTTAATAATATTGTACATATTTCACCACTTTTAATGCGAAATGTAATGAAATATATTTCTAAATGCTGATAGAGAATTTTATCTTGATTATAGACAGCTTATCGATTTATATCTTATCTTAACTAACTATATCGAAACAATCATTAGATTTCACGGTTTATAACAATAATCGATAAGAGTGTATCGATTTTTAGCTTGAAATTTATTGATTTATCGATAATATACGCTTTTATGAATATTTTATTTAAATGCAAATTCTAATTTTCATTGATATACATTGTGATCTATAAATAAAGTTTAACCAGTAAATTTCTTTGGTTTAAAGTTGTTTATCGAAATTATTGCTTAAAATTATTAAAAGTTTAGATGTTTGTTGAAATTATAATTAGGATATCGATATTTTTTAATGACATTTCGTTTGGATTACAATTCCTTTAATTTTTATTTTTAAATTAGGAAATTATTAGAAAATAGCCTTCATTTGACAAACAATTTATCAGTTCTTTCATATTTTAATATAACAAAAAATTTATAATTGATAATTGATAATTCGATAAATAATCGATAGTCGATCAAAAATGTTTCTTTGTTAAAAAAATTTTAAAATATATTTTTTTTAATAAATCTGAGAGGCATTTGTTAAAGTTTCTTTATATTCATGCTCTTCCAAGCTCTTAATATCTCCCTTCTATTCCTCCTACTTATCTAGCTTTGTATCCTTGCTATCCCCCTTGTGCCTTGTCCCTTTTTTTGTGAGTCCTGTCCGTCTGTGAATATATATATACGATTATATATCTGTCTGTCTGTCTGATTGTCTGAGCACCGAGTCCTTAACTCTCCCAGGCCTTCATCGTGACGAGCATTATACTGATTGAGAGCATATCGGACCTGACCTTCATCCGCCAGGCGATGGTCGTCTATGGGACACTTGTGGGATACCTGATAATATGTGTCACCATGGGCACAGGTAAGGGAGGAAGGGAGATCCCTTTCCCCCCCTTAGCTCATCTCGGTGCCTCTGACGGCTGCTGTCTTTCAGGTCATCTGATGGGCGTGGCCGTGGACAAATTTCTCGATATTGTATTCTCGATCAATGGCTTTATCCTGTTCATTGCCACGGGCACCATTATGCTGGACCAATGGATGGGCCACTGCAAGTCGGAGGGCGACAGGAGCAAGCTGCTGGTCTCGGCCATCTTTTGCCTGGCCAATGGGGCCCTGTTTGTGGGCGATATTTTTGTGGTTTTGAGTACTGGATAAAGGAAATATTACGAATTATAATGGAAATTTAATATTGAATATAAAAAATATAATATTCCGTAATTTATAGAAAAAATACATAAGTTTTTAGCTAGAAATATTTTTAAAACATTTTAAGAATAGGATTCCTTTTTTTTTTGCTATGGAAATGCACAAATTCTAACAGAGATTTGCATAAAATGTGTTCCTAACATTATATTGAATATAAAGAAATATAATATTTATTATTTATAACAAGAAATACATTTAGTTATTAAATGGAATTTTTTGTAATACATTTAGAGGCAAGGAAACTTTTTATACATTTTTTTGCTGGTTTAATATTTTTTTTTGCTATGGAAATTTTTAGGGATTTTAACAGAGATTTGTATAAAATGTTCAGTGTTTGCTTTATATTATATTAAGATTTTAAATGGAAATTAAATATTATATTATCTAAATGTTTATAATTTACCAAAGGAAATACCTAGAGCTTTGATGGGGAATATTTATAATATAAATCCTCTAAAGAAGGCATGTTTTGGGTAATTTATAATTATTCTTTTTATTCCATAAAAATGGATTATAACTGAGATTTGTAGAAAATCAATGAGGGTTGTTTTATATATTTTTTTTTTGCTATATATTATAGGGATTGCTTACGAGTTTCTTAATATATTTTATATTTTTCACATTTGTAGTAAAAGGAGTTTTGGAAAATACTATTTGTTAATTATTTTGTTGCTATAAAAATTGGTTGGAATATTACAGAAATTTATATAAAATCTACAAAATTTAAATATATCTACCAAATATAAATAAATAAATCTACTAAATAATTCTTTGTCTTAAAAATTTGCTATGAAATTTGGGATATTCTATTAAAGTTACTTGTTTAATGTATTGAATATTTCATATTTTTTATATCAATTCCTTTGGGGGAATGACTGAAACTTCTATGAAGTCTACAATGTTTTTTTTTATATTTTTTAACTATAAAAGTATTCTAGAAAACTACTGAAATTTTTATGCCAGTTACTTGTTTGAAATGTTTTATAATTTTTTTTAATGATTTAAATAAAAAGGATCATTAGAAAAATTATTTCTTTCGCGTCAACTAGATTTTTTTAATATTTTTTGGCCATCAAAATTTCTTTTAACATATCAAAAAATTCTCAAAAATCTACAAGGTTTGTTTAATATTTCTTTGCTATACAAATATTTCTTTATATATAATATTATAATAATAAATATATATAATTTCTTTTAAAAATTACTGATATATCTATACAATTTACAATTGAATTTAATTTAACTCTCCCTCCGATTTACCCTTCCTTAGGCCATTGCCATCTGCTGCATTGTGATGTACGAGGTGGTGGGAGCCCTGTCCTCTCGTCCCCTCATCGTTTGTGGCACCATTGGCGGCTTCACGATCATTTGCGGCGTTCTGCTGATTGGTAAGTAGCACCATTATCTCTGATATCCGGATATATATTTTCATATATATTTTCCTATTCCCCCCTCAGGTCACGTGATCAACTCTCTGGTGGAGAAGCGTCTGAATGCTCTGATCTCTCTGATTGGCTGCGTGGCCTTTGTGACCTCGGGAGCTCTGGTGATCGATGAGTGGCATGATGCCATCCTGCAGAGCGACAGGAAGCGCAATGCCATAGCTGCCGGCTCGCTGATGATCATCAATGGGGCTGTCTTCCTGCTGGATACCCTTTCCATTTGCCGAACGTAAAGATTCTACTCCCAAAAACATAACAAATCTAAAACGTCAGCTAAATGCGCTTGAAAAATATCAACATAATTTTTTTTTTTTTGGCAAATCGAATAACTCATCAAGAGAGAAAAGAAGAATCTAAAATATATACTTTATATATATATAGTGAGAGGTATATATGTAAAAAGGTTTGGTTGAGGCAAGGGGGAAAGTTAACTATTTAGGAAAGGTATTTTTTTATGAGAAATTAAATTAATTTATAATTTTTGTAGAGTTTTTGTAAAGAAAAAATATATTTTTTGTTTTAATTATGATCAAAAAATAATGCAATTATTCGAAAACAAAACAAAATTCATTAAATATAAAATTTTTAAAAACAAAAGCTTACAAATTACTTAAATTTTTCCTCTTTTAAACCTGATTTAGTAACTTTCCTATTGCCTCCTCTATATCCTTTACATATATACCCAATTTTTTTTTTTTATGTATGAACATTCATATTTAAATATGTGTCTATGTATATGTTTGTATGTAGCACTTAAGCTAATCTCAGATTTATGCACGCCGCTGAAGAAATCCCCTCGCTGGGAGCTAAAGAACCTCAGATTATTATATTTACAGGAATCCATTAAATATATATATATGTATATGCGCACACATAAACACACAACTACTACACGCATCTTTCTGTTGGCTCTGTATTTGTATCTGTATCTGTATCCATATCTGTATCTTGCGGTTATTATATGCTAAGCATCTGCCCATGTCTTACATCACCATAATTGCTCAGCTCTGGCTGCCATATCGCAAATTGCTCATAATTGCCGACGGAGCGGAGGCGAGAGTGCGCTTCTGGGAAACTCCGACCTGACGTCACGTGCCGCCAACTGTTGCGAAAACTTCAGCTTTTCAACCTGGCTGAGAGGTTGTCAACTCCGGACAAAGCTTTCCCAGAGTCCAAGTCGGAGCCCTGCAATTGTGTTTACCGCTCGAGAGAAGCCATATCCCAGGGTCGGCTTTCTCATGGCTAATAAAGGGGTTTAAACAGGGGGATTAAGCTGGAGGAATGGGATTTGAATTTTTATTTAATTCTATTCATTTATTTATATTTATTTATTTTTTTTTTATTAATTTTAATGAGCTTTGTAGCTATTTAATTTATTTAAATAGAATGCACCTTAAAGATCTTTGACCGAATAATGAAAGAGGTTCGTCAGGACTCAACAGAATTTGTACTTGGGAATTTTAAGAGCACTTGATATAGATAAAATAATATTTTTCATATTGTTGTGGGTTCTGGGTTTTTATTTATTTTTGTTTAAAATATAAAAGTGCTTCCTTTCTCACAAAATACTGGTTTATTAATTATTTAATGTTTTTTGGTTAACCAGAATTTGTACTTGAGAATTTTAAGGGCACTCAATAGGTTAATTTTTTTTTATATAATGCAAAAGAAGGGTCTAGGTTAATGCCAAACTCGTTTAGAAATTTCTGTTCAGAAAAAAAAATTAGTTTAATTTATTAAATATTTAGCTTTTTAGCTAATAATTTTTTAAAATAAAAAATAAATATTAAAGATATGCAGCCAAACAGCATTTCTAAACTTTACAAAAGGATTTAATTTTCTTGTTTTTTTAGGGAATTTATATAAAAGAACTTTATTGAGATTATTTATTTTAAAAGTGTTTTTTAATATTTTTTAAAGTTTGTTGATTCGAAAGTTTTTTCTTGTTTTTTTAGGGAATTTATATGAAAGAACTCTTTTTAGATTATTTATTTTAAAAGTTTTTTTTAATATATTTTAAAGTGTATTGATTTAAAAGTCCTACAATTTGTATTTTGTTTAATTTTGAATATAGAATTTGGAACAAAAATTAGACGTCTGGTTTAGTTCAATTTAAAGGCATTAACACTTGTTATTATTTATTTGATTTATTTTATTTTCAAGTTTATTAAAATTTAATTGGAAAATCCTACTCCTTATTTTAAAGCTTATTTATTTAAAAGTCCTACAATTTAATTATTTTTTTTAATTTTTAACAGAGAAATAGGAACAAAAATTAGTTGTCTGTTTTGGTTCAATTTGAAAACATTAACATTTGTGTATTGGTCCAAATAAAATACTTCATTATATCCATAAGCTTTTGTGTTTGTTTCCTCAAAAATAAAATAAATTATAAACTTTAATGTGTATTAAAAAATAAGAGTCAGAGAGAGCATTCTGTGATCGTTGCTAGCCGGGCAAGGTATTTTCCTCTCCATCTCCTTTTTATAATTAAGCAATTTATTTAATTTCTAATTATTTCTTATCCTCTCCACATGACAACTCTGTGAAAAAAATATATATATCTATATATATATATAACCCTACGATGACGATGACAACCACAACAGACGCACTGTGGTGCCAGTGTTAGCGGAAGAGCCGAGCAAAAATAAAGTCGAGATAAATCGCTTTTAGAGATACCGCAGAGCTGTTGGATCCGCGAGATACAGATGCCGCCAAAGACTTGAGACCGACTTGTGATTTATATTTACATTTGTTTATACTTTAATTTGTTTTGTGAACATTTTTTTTCTTTTTTTTTTGTTTCCTCATATTTATCATTTTGCTTTAAATCTCTCTATTTAAATCTCAGAGTTTTTCTTTGGGTAAATGGTAAAGTATCTCTGAGGATAAGTAAGTATCTCTTGGGAACGTAACCTGCTGTTGTACACGATAATTGGCCGCAATTACTTGGCCTGGCTGTGGGGTTCAATGTCAGGGTCACAAGCGGTGCCGGGACTTTGCTGTCAACATTATTTGAGCTTATAGAAAATTTTCGAAAAAATCAAAATATTATTTACTTAATATCCAAAATTAACTCTTCCCCAAATGGCTGACAAAAAGGAATCCGAGATCATGTCCTGTGATGTTGTGATCAAGGGCCAAGTGCCCAAGGAGGCCTTTGAGCTGTTCACGGCTGCTCAGGCAAAAACCTTGGGTCTTCGGGGATATATCAGCCAGGTGAGCGAAGACACCTGGAAGGGTGTGCTCCAGGGCGAGGGCAAGGTCATCGAGGCCTTCAAGAAGCTGATCATGGCTGCCGCCGAATATGTGGAGGCTGTCAAAGAGTTTGTCATACAGAATCTCAAGGCCATTGAGGAGTACACCTATAAGACATTCGAAGTGAAAAAGGAATAATTAAAGTTATAAATATATAAATTTAGGTATATAAATTATATACCATTAAATTGAAAAGTGGGTTTTATTTTGTTTTTTTAAGGGGAAAAAATTTTACTACAAAGAGGAGGTATTTTTTGGGAAACGTTTTAACTTAAAAGTCATACAAAAATGTTAAGCTCTGCATTTAAGTCGAATTTTGTTCAATATTCCACTATTAAATATATACAAATTAATACCGTTTATTATTTAAATGTTTATTTTGCTTTTTATCTCTGTTTTGTTTAATATTTCACCTTAAAATGTGTATAAATGCATTATAGTAATTTTCTAAATATTTATTTTGCCTTTCTTTAGCCAAAGAAGTTAATTAAGTTAATTTAAAAAATGACTTTTTATATTTTTTAAGCAACAACCATATAGAAATTAATATTAAATATTCTAAATATTAAATTAAGACCAAAATTTAAAGAAATAATAATTTGATAGATTTTTTTTATTAATTTAAGAATAATTAATTTTTAAAATATTTATTTTGCCTTTCTGTAGCCAAAAAAGGTAATTAAGTTAATTTAAAAAATAACTATTTATATTTTTTTAAGCAACAACCAAAGAGAAATGAATATTAAATATTCTAAATATTAAATTAAGAGCAAAATTTACAGAAATAATAATTTGATAGATTTTTTTTATTAATTTCAGAATAATTTGATTGAATATTATCTAATTAAAGAATAATTAAAAGAAAGTACAATTTTATTAAATATTTTCTAATTAACTCTCCTTATTTTCTAGTTACTTTACCTTAAATCTAAACTGAAACCCATTTAAAATTCTAAGCACCAATGCGTAAGCATAATAATATATATTTTAATTTATTTTTAATTAAAGGAACCCACCTTATATTTTTATGATTTATTATTATTATTTTTTTATTTTTATTATTTCTTATTTTATTTTTGAGTAACTCCCATTAGATAATATCTTACAGCGTTGGCATTTTCATTGGCTCATTATGAATTGCATGATGATTGGCGATTTATGCGATCCGTGAGCTCCTCTTCAATGCCTCCTCCACGACTCCAAATTCTAGGACCGATTGTCCGATCGTGACTAATGACGCTAATGACGCCCCCGCCGCCGCCGCTCCCTGTCCCGCTTCCGCTCAACAATCCGATCCGGAGGAGGAATACGTATAACCTTGTGGCCATTGCCGATATCCGAGTGGATATCGCATGCCGCGGATGCATAACCGAGGCATGTACATATATCTGTATCTGTTAGCCGGCTACAAAGTATGTGTATCTGCATCTGTATCTGTGGATGTATCTGCATCTGTATCTGGCTGGGCATGCAAATCGGAGACATGATCGACACGATCGGGGTGTTCCCGATCCGAGCATACACACCACGGATGATGGGAGGTTATTTATGCACTCGCGACTCCAACTGCCGACTGGGAACCCGTTCGATCCGTCTCCCAACTGCCACTCGGATAATGTATCTGCAATGATATATGGACAGCTAATCTATCATGGCCCAAGCAACGTTACAATTTTATGGGTCAATTTGCGGACTGCGGACGGGACGGCCATTATCCGAATGGGTGTGTGTGTGTGCGAGTGTGTGCAACAGGTAGCCAGCCAGGTATCTGATTTTTTTTTGCCTACAAAATACAGGGTGAGAAAAATAATAATGGATAAATTAATATTTATAGAATGAATTTTTAAATATAAGTAAATATATTTTTTACAATAAAAATATTAAAAGTTGTATTAAAAAACTTTATAAAGTTAGATATATTTTTAGTTTTCTTTACCAAAAGCTCGTTTTATATTTTCATTTATTTTATTTACAACAATTACTGAAGATGCTAGGAATTTATTGATTTTTTCTTTAGAAAAAATAAAAGTTAAATTTAAATGGAAAGAATAATAATGTTATTCCATACTAATAATAATAATAATAAGTCTTGTAATTTTGTAGTTATTTTACGTTAAAGAATTCTTTAAGCACTTGGTACCACAAAGAAAGACATACTTTTAAATTCGTCAAATCTATAATTAAATTATTTTACAATTAATTCCTTATTTTAGGTATTTAATTTTAATTTTTTATCAACTAAAACCTTAACTTTATTCTGAAAAAAATGTTTTTCTTTATCTTATGTTACTTCATTGATTAACAATTTTATTTTTATTTTATATTTTTGTATTTATAATTAAATTACTATTAATCATTATTTGTAGTGCAAAACAACACGTAAAAAATGGACTTCAACTATCGAAATAAAAAACGAAAATTAGCCCCCAAAGTAATATCGACATTAAAGTCGTATATAAATATATATCATTCATTTATCTATATTTTGTTCAATTGAATAAAATTTATAGCTTATTATTTAGTTATTTGTCCAATTTTTGAAAATTTTGACGATGTAACTTAAATTTTTTTTGTCCCAAAAATCGCAGACCCAATAAATGTTTTTTTGATCATAACTTGGCCTTAACTCAACCAATTTCAGTCCGGTTTGGGTTTTTCTTCTTAGTTTTTTTCAGGCAAATGTTTCTGCATTCAAAACTAAAAATTAAAAAAAAAAAAATATTTTTTTGATAGTTTTACAACAATTAGTATTACAACATAAGAAACGTACACTAAATCTTAAAATATAAACAAATGTATATTTTTTGCGCCTTTATTTTTCATCGCCGGGAAAAAAGCTTAAAAGTCATTACTGATCGACTCGGCAAAGTCTCTGCTGGCGTCGAATCACGGCTGCGCTTTTGGGCTTTGGGGGGCTTCTGGCGGCAGCGCTCACCGGCGCTCTGCCGGCGTCGCCTGGCCGCTCAGTTCGCAGCGAGCGCTGGAACGGCAAGAGTCGAGGAGAAATTCGAGCGCGGATGCAAAGGCCATATTCCAGCCATATTCCAGTCGGGGAATATATTTTGAAAAGCGCAGGCGTGCAACGGTTTTACGCGTGTCGTCGTGGTACGCTTGCTGTTTTTTTTCCAGTGTGATGGCTGCCGAGTGAAAATTAAGCGTGAATTTTACTTAATTTTTTTTGTGTGGAATTTTACATTGAATTTGGAATTTCTGTGCGAATTAATAAAAACGATGCAATAACAAAAACAAAGCCGAACAACCGAAGAGTCAACAGCAATTACAAGGCACTCCATAAGCCAGAGGAAGAGGTGAGCAAATATTTCCATAAATTTGTTGTTCTTTCGCTGGGTGCGTGTTTTTTTTTTATTGTTGTTTTTGTTTGCTTTTGTTGCCTGATTTGGTGGTTTTTTCTTATTTCGTTGATTCGTTTCTGCTGTTTTTCTTTTTATTTGGCGCTGCATTTGAAATAAACAGTTGAAGAAATTAATAAAAACTATATTGCATTTGAAACAAACACTTAAAAAATCGTTTGTAAATGATTTAAAGAGTTTATATAATTATAATTATTATATTATTAATAGTTATTATTATTTAAAAATTTTAAAAGTGTTATAGAACATTTTGTGCCATATAAAAAATGTTGGAGTGCCATAAAAGTTAAGTAAATAGCTATTTGTAAAATATTAAATAAAATATTAATGCAAAATGTATTTTTTTTTATTTGAAATAAAATATTAATACAACATTTATTAAAAAATATAAAAGTCTCCTTATTAAAGGCAGACAATTTTAAAATCAAGCAAAAGTATTATTTTTAAATTCTTTAATTTGGGTAAATAATATTCTTAATAATATTAAACAAGGCACGAAAATGAAAACAATTTACCAAGTAGTATAAATAAAAGCCTTTTATAATAATATATATAACAAATACAAAAAAAAACAGGTAAACTTTACCTTGAATTTAGCTAGAAAACCTCAAAATAAACCTCTATTTATGGAGGAATAAATGGCAACCTCACAACATAAATAAATAAATAGTTATTGTTTTTTTTTTTTGCTGTTTTATTTTTTCTTACTGTGTGCCTATCCCCCCGCAGTCACTCACTCACTCACACCACAACAGATGCAGGTACACGCACACCTAGGCATAACCTCATTAAAGTTGTCGCTGTTGTTGTCCTCATTTATCCGGACTCCAACTTGGAAGATTGGAAGATGGAGTTCCAAGAGCCATGGACTCAAAAAAAAAACCATCTCTGAGCCGTCTTCGATTATTGAGCCCGTTTGACTTTTTCCCCAACAACGAACCTGTTGGCCCCACTGGCAAAAAGCGAAGAAAAGACACAAAAAAAAAAGAGCCAAAGAAAATAATAAAAAAAAATCTGAACAAAAAAAATATATAAAGAAATAAAGTAAAAAGTAAAAAACAAAACATGCTCTGGTCAGCCTCTAGAAATATGCGAGTCTCTGTTGAGTGTTGAGTCTGTTGAGCTCTTTTCTCTGCGGCTGCTCTCCGAGTTCCTCATTCTTTTCCACTCTCCGCCCGTAGAATCCGTAAAGAGTAAAGCCGTAAAGCCCATAAAGTGCACTAAAATAGGGGCTATCGTCCGTATGCTATTTGTACTTGACCTATCCAAATTGGTCTTCTGGGCAAGCGGATAAGCTTGCACTTGGTCTCAATTGGGTTGGGATTGGTTTTTCCAGGGTTTCCCCGAGAAAATCTTTAATTTATAGAGGAAAATATGTGTACATTTTTTTTTTGAATTTCCAACATCTCAAATTTATATGAAAGAATTGCAGTTAAAAAGTAATTTCTTATAAAAGTTCTGGTAATATTTTTGGAGTTTTCTAACATATTTAATATATATTTTTCATCATTATTCATTTATTTAATATATTTATGAGATTTAAAGTATTTTTTTGTTTTATCTTAAGACCGTCTTTTTTCTATTTACTCTAATTTCGTTGTTCCATAATTATGAGGCTAGGGGCAAGCCACAGCTTTCAGCATTTAAACATAGCTCTACACACAGTAAGAAAATAAGTATTACGATTTAATAAAAAAAAAAAGAAATAGGAGGGGAGAAACGTTATATTAAATGAGATTATTATTGAATTATAATTTTCAACTAATTAATATATATATATATATGTATATATTAATATTAAATCTATAAAATAATAAACTTTTTTGAATTATTTGGCATTTTATTTTAATTAAAGGAATTAGTACATCTATTAAATATTAAATATTTACCAGAAATGAGCTAGTTACATTTCAACGATCTTTTAAATTCTTAAGATTATATAAAAACTAATTAATTTAGTATTAATTATATACAAAATAATTAATTTTATATTAATTAAATCCTTTTCATTTAATTTACAATAAAGGCCAGAATAGCTCACTTCTTGACATTACTTTATCTATATAAAATATACGTTTTTTTTTATTATATATTTTTATAAGTAACAACATATTTAATTCATATATTTTTAAATAAAAAAATATAAGTGAAAATATATTTTATAAGCTTTTAGAAATGATTTTATAAATTATAAAACCCCATAAAGTAATTTCATAACTATCTATCAGATGGTATTTTGCCTTTGCCTTTGCTTAAATTAGTTAAAATCACTTAAAATACACAAAATTTTTTGATAGTGCATTTCAAATTTAATTCAGTTCACTTCACATTTTGCTCAAGAGCAATTTTCGTTTGGATTTGCCCCTAAACTCTTTGAAAATGATGATTACTCCGGGCAGCATCTCTCGGTGGCCGCCGCATCATTATCGCCGCGCTTCAGCTCCAATTTCTGCCGCTACAATTTGCCACACGACTCGCTTTGTTTTATTGTTATTTATTTAATTTTTTTTTTGTATATTTAATTTTTGTTGTTGTTTTATTCCATTTGATTTTCTTTGTTGCGGATTGTCCGGGTCCGCCGAAAGGAATTGAAAGTGCGCGCGCGCATGCGCAATTAAGGCCAAGTGCGCGCAAAAAAATAAATCCAACAAAAAATAATAATAAATAAATACAAAAATAAAAAAAAAAAAAAATTAAAAACAAAAAGAAAAGAAACAAAAAAAAAGTATTTAAAAGGCAGGAAAAGGTAAAATGTTGGCTTTCGGCTGAAATTCACTTTTTATGGCCCAAAACGGAAGGGGGAGGTGGTGGTGGCACAGAACCCAGCTCCTCCGAAAGCCAGTTAGTTGGTGAAAATCCAGCGCATACAGGTTATAAAGATTTATGATCACTCTTGATACTGTCCGTCCGTCTGTCTGTCCGTCCGCTTGTCCGTTCGTTCGGCCTTCCCAAGTAGGTGAAGCTCAGGTGAAAGAAGAAGATAACGAGGCTGGCAGCAGTTCCTTTTTTTTTACTTTTATTTTTTACTCGTTTTATCAAGTGTGTGCAGTTGGATCTAGGTCAGAAAACTGCATTTTTGTTTCTAGCAAAAAAAAAAATGAAGGAAAATATAACAGAAATTCAATTTAATAAATAATAAGTGAAATTTACTTGTTTTTTATTGCTATGGCGGCGATTTATCTATTTGTTATGAAAAAAATCTATCTGAATTAATATTTTACTGTTTCGATTTATGTGCGAAAAATCTATAATATTCTTTAATATTTTTGACTGTTTATTTTGTAAGATAACTTGGTGTAAACTTCAAATGTTGCAAATAAATATATTGAGGCTATTGCTCAAAAATACAAATAAAATAAAATTCTTTTTGTAGATTTTTGAAAATATATATTTTAAATTTTTAAATTATTATATTTTGTGTTGTATACTTTTATATTTTTTTTTATATTTCATATTTCTATATTTAAAATTAAAATATTTCATAATTTTATCTATACAATTTTGCTCTATTTTCAAAATAATATAAAGTACTATATTTCTATCGATTTGTCATAATGTAAACAGATATAAAAATAAAATAAAATATCTTTAAATAAGATTATTTGTATTATTATTAAACTAGAACAATTATTTAATATTGCAATACTTATTTATAGTTGCAAAATCATATCAGCACATTTAGATTGACTTCAAATAAATTATAACTATTAAATTATATTATATTATTATATATTATTATGGTTTCTATATATATTTTTCTTATGAAATATATTAAATATTTAGATTCTTATACATATTTTTCTATATTTTAAATTTGATATATTTTTTTCTATTTATATACTTGAATACAGTCATTTTGAGTCACTGATAAAGTCTGCTCATAGTATCTTATCTAGAATGTGAGTAATTTCGAACGTAAAGGATTTCTGCCAGCTACTAACTAAAAATGTATATAGAAAACTATTATTTCCACTCAGTTATGTATGCATCTATATATATATATATATATCCCCTGTGATTCATCAGAATGAATGAATCGTGTTGCAATCATTATGTATTCCGACAAATAGCTACCACTTTGTATGCAAAAGCTGGCCAATAGATCACATAAATGATTTCTTAATTGGCAGTTAAAGCGTTTAAAAGTGTTGAAAACAGAACACAATTATAGAGACCTGCTTTAGACGTTGAAAACATATTTTTTGTGGCTTACATTTTCTTACAATTTTAATGACTTTAAACTCGATTTTAATTTTTGTTTACTTGGTTATAGCTGTGACATTTAATGTACTGTAGTAGTGACCTTTAATTTATAGCCTTGGTTAATTGCTATGTTTTAATATTGATTTAAAGTTCAATTCCTTGCCACATTAATTGCCTTCATATTACTGTATTTTTTACTATACTATTTCCTTGGCTAAATTACACATGCATCAAGTTGTTTGTTCACCATCTTATCGCTGTGAATTTAATTGCTCGACTCGCTTACAAATTTTCCCACCATTCTTCTGATACCCTAGAAGAGGGTATTATGTTTTAATTAATATTATATAAATTTAATAAAAAATTAAGTGCTAATAAGAGCCAGATTTAAAGTTAACAAGAAGTTTTACAAGGTAAAGATTGCATTTTAAACTCCCAAAAAAATTTCCAGGGTTTATAAAGTGCATTGCCTTACCTTTCCCTTGCCCCTCTTAATACCCTTTGCTTGCAATTTAAATTTTGTATAATTATTATTTTGTTGTTTGCCTGCGAGAAAGGCATAATAATAATAAAAAAGCAAAAAAGGCAAAAAAAACAATTACCAAGACAAGATATAACTCATTAATAACTTGCATGGCAAAAAGTATTTTTAATTTTTAATTTTGCTGTTGAGATCTTTTTTTTTGCGATTGTTGTTGCTGCTGCTGGTTGTTACGGTTAATGTTGGAATAACTATTCATGAGACTTAAACGGGTTAAGTTGAACTGAATGAATGGAAACTTGCTTTCTAACCAAACGAACGTAACAAATACACCCACAGACTCATCCATCCATCCACAACTTTGGCTCTTTCAAGTGTCTCAAATAAAATGTTTATGAATGCGGGTAGCAAAAATTCGAAAAAAAAAATCAAAAACACCAAAAAATGATACAAAGAAAAGTACCTCGAAGAATGGCTATTTGGAGCTATTTTCTATATATAGTTAAGAGCCAGCTTTGTAGGCCCAATTGACCTTAAATTATTGACTTGCCATCGCTGGCGTTGGCGTAATGTTTCAAAATTCTTGTATAAGGCCAAAACACACGCATATTTGGATTTTGACCACATTTGGCCAAAACATGCAAATCGGGTTTATTTCCATGGATTTCATGAATCTCGTTTTGTTTTGCTCAATTAACCTGCAATATCCGGGCAAAAAGCATAAAGCGAGCAGCTAAAAGCCATGCCAAGCCAACCCGAGCAATTACAAATGCAGAGCAGGCAGCTCCGAGAGTCGTGCCACATGCCACATGCGAGCTTTCACTGATCCAGCCAAGCAAGACTGGCCAAATCGGATCTCTCGGACCCTGATCCTAGCTCCAAGATCCAACAGCCAAGATCCAACAGCCAAGATCCAAGATCCGCACACGAAGCAAACGTGGGCGAACTTTCCCACGTCCACACTTGGCCGGGGAACTGGAACTGCACAGTGCGAAAATCTAGAGGGTCTGAAAAAGAGAGAAAATTCTCTAACTTTATATGTATTTTTAGAATATATAAAATAAATATTCTTCTGGGAAAAACAGAAGTATTTAAAATTTGACTAGGATTAGGAATATTAGAAAATCTTTATTTATATCGATACTGAATCGATACATTTTAATTTAACATTGTCTTTTATAAATAATAAATCAAAAATATGTGGATATATCGCAGCAAGTTAAGTTAAGTTATATACCACTTTAAATATAATCAGTAGGAAAAACAAGAAAGAATAAAATAACAAATAAAGCATACAACAAATTTCTAATATATTTCGATAACTCTCGATATTTTTACAAAACGTTTTTAGTTCAATATTTCCCAATATTTAAATTATTTATATATTCAACCTTACGATATAATATTGTTCCCGAAATCTTACTAGAATATTAAAAATTTAACGTCAAATTGAATGTTTTCGGTTATTGAAAATAAATTTTATTGAAAAATCAATTTTAAAAAATATTCTTTGGGAAATTTTTCGATGAAATCACTATTTTAACGAAAAATTTGATATTTTTTCTTTAGTTTCAGTTTTCATATATAAAAGTTTACAATATTTTCTACATTATATAGATCGCCAAATATATAGAATAATACAATTTTTTTGTAAATATATATATATATATTATAATATATATTTTCTGTTAATATATATATAATTTTAAGTTAATATATACTTAGTATAATTTATATACTTAAATTTAACTTGAAATTTAAAATTATTATATATTTTCTGCTTCGTTATATTAAACATTACAAAATTTCCCATAAGAATCCGTGCGAAAAATTATTTTATTACATTTTATATAATAAATTTATGACTAGAAAAAAAAAACTCCGTCTTAAAATTCTGGCAGATTCATAGCTTTTCCCCCTGTGTATCAAAATAAAAATAAAAGAAACACCGTCACGCTTCGATTTGTTGTTCTGGCAAAAAACCCAAGCCAAGAGGTGTCCAAAGAAAGCCAAGAAAGATACACAAATTTCACAAAATATCAATAGATGTGTGCGGCAGCAACATCAGCAAAAATCTGACAGCAAAAACAAAAAAACCAACAAAAAAACGTAACAAAAAATCAGACCTGGGGGCTAAAATCTCATGGTGAATTTGATGGGAACAGGCTAAGATTATTGGTTCCAGTCTACAGTCTCCAGTCCGAGTTCCAGTCTCCACTGCCAGTCCCAGTCCCAGGCTCTAATGCCAAAAAAAATTCTCAGCCAAAAAGAATCTTGGACTGCACCTTTCACTGGCAGCCGGAAATACAGATAGAGAAAAGTAGGGAAAGAATAGCAAATATATAAACTAGATTTTTAAGGGAAGAAATAGTATGTATTTTATTAGGATGAAAATAAAATATTGAAAGTTAATTCTTTTTAGAAAAATAAGAATTTCTTTTATAAAGAAGACTATTGAAGTCATGTTTAAACATTTTAAAACTAAAGAAATAATAGTAAGACGAATAAGGAGTTTTGATTATATGTTTATTAATTACAAAGACTTAAATGATTTATCTATTATATAATTTACTGATCAAGAATTGAGGTTCTTAGTAAAATATTATTTTGAAAAAGCCACAAATTGTATTTATTAACCAAACTTTTCTAGAAATCGTTTCGTCTCTCTAAATATTATTATTTTTTTGTAACCCAAACAAAATTCTTTATAAGCAAAATGGGCTTGCCTTTATTTCTTACTATTTAAGCCACAAATTTATTCCCATGTCTAGATCATTTTAGGCTTGGTATTGTTGGAATATATATTTTGAAATATTTATGGTTACCATAAAGAACTCTTCTTTGTCTCTGTCATTTGAATTGGCTTGAAGTGCTTTTTAGGCTCCATAAACATTTCATTTTGGGGGTGTGGAAAAAAACAAAATTAAACAAAAATGAAAAACGGGTTGGCTAAGCAAATTGTTAAGTAAACAAAGTTAAGAATTATTTTTCCAACTAAAACTGGGGGAGAGTTGTGCTGTGCTGTTTGTATGTACAGATTTACGTGATTCGAGTTGCGTTTGCCTTTTGTTTGAAAAGTTTCCTGCTCATAAGCACGGCTCAAGGTCATTGGGTACAGAGCTCAGCTGAGTTACCTATATAACCAGATCTATATATATTTAGAGCCCACACCCTTTCCACACAAAACAAAAGGCTTTTTTTTTGTTTGAAATGCGGTTTTGGTTTTTTTCGGGGGCCGCCTTTTGATTTCTTTGATTGCCTGGCTTTTCATTGCCTCATTGGGCTGCTTTGCTATATGCAAGCCATGCATATCCACATATATATATATATATATATATATATCGTAATCGTTATCGTAATCAAATGCATCACTGCCTTCCTTCCACTGACCTTTTGCAATAATAATCGAAAGTGAACGAAAAACGAAAAGCGAAACCGAAAAGCCGAATGTGAAAACGAATCAAGAGTTTCCCAATCGAAAAGCTTGAAAATAATGTGAAATGCATATCGGTCTCACTTGGATTGCGTCTAAATGAAAAACTTGGCAGCAACAAAAAAAAAAAACGAAAAGAAAAACAACAACAAAAAACACAAAACAAAA
Source organism: Drosophila seguyi (assembly GCA_008042675.1). NCBI lineage: Eukaryota > Metazoa > Arthropoda > Insecta > Diptera > Drosophilidae > Drosophila > Drosophila seguyi. The sequence continues at coordinate 52,851 of VNJU01002915.1, read as the reverse complement.
TTAAAGCTGAAGACATACCAATAACAAATAATAATAATAATAGTTTGGTGGAAAAAGAGAGAGAGAAGTGAGTGATGTTGATGAAGAAAAGAAAAGCTGTTGCTTTCGTCACGCTTATAAATTTTTGTTTATTTTTATTTTTGGGATTTTTTTGTTCATCTTTCAGTTGATTTTAGCTTGAGTCTTTAATCCGCATTTCCCTTTCCCATAATCCCCTTTAAAGTTTGCAACTATCTCTCTGAATTCAATTAATAATTTTCCCTAAGATTTACTTTGAGTTACTTTTTTATTTAATCCAGAAAAAAAACAAGAAATAAAAAAAGCATAATAATAATACAAAAACATAAATAAAATATACAATATAAAATAAATATCAGATATATATAATAATAACTAAATAAACACAAAAATACTAAGTTTAAAGTAAACAAAACAAACCTCCAATGTGCTGCACAGTGGCACCAAAACTCCGCATTAATGGCTAAAAATGTGTGCAGGTGATTCATGCGTTCTTGAACAAGTGAATGGCGGATGGGAATTTTCATTGGTTTTTTACATTTTGATTGCTTTTTAAGTGCACAAAATAAACTAATCTAATGTTTTAGCCAAAGTGCACTTGAAATAATTATTTTGGCTTCAATTGAGGCCTTAGATTGGCTTGCATGTATTTTATTATGGAATATATTTATTTATTTACTGTATATTGTACGAAAATATTATATATTTTATATATTTTATTACTTAAAAATAGATATATATAATAAATTAATTCTTTTATTTATAAATATATATAGTATTATTAAGCATGACTTAAAGGCTTTTGAAAAAACTTAATTATATAAATAAATATATATTTATTTTATTTTATTTTTATACATTATATTTTATATATTATATTTTTTTTTATTCATGAATTTATGAATATTATTATTTATCATGACTTATAAGCTCATGTTGAAAATACTTAATTATATAATTTATTATTTTAATTTTAATTATCTTTTTTGTTAATCTATATTATTATTAATTATGACTAAAAGGGTCATAGTAAAACTACTTAATAAGGGAGCTTTGTTTGTTCTTAATTTATGTATCTATATAATAAACTATATTTTGAGGGAAGAAGTTAAGGACGAAAAGGAAAACCGTAAACTTAAACAACTTAAATTAAACAATTAGAATATATTCTAAACTTTCTACAAAAGTAGAATTTATAATTAAAGAGCCCTAAAAATATATATTAAAATGCATATTGTTTAGGGTTACGTTGTCTTTCTTTTAGTTCTTTTTATGCATATAAATTTAAATAAATATATATTGGAACTTGTAAATTTATTATTAATAAATAAACTGGAAAGTATATATTTATTATTGTAAAAAATATTATTATATATTTTTTACTATGACTTGCAGAGTAGAAAAGAAAATATTCCTATATATTCCCACATATATTTTTGTTCTACTTTGCAAACCATAAAACAAAATACTTCCCCCTTTTCCACAATGTCTTCCCTGTTAATCTTTACTATTGACTTTAGTTTATTAAATAAAAAAACAAGTCAACAAAATTGATTAACCCTATATCTTGCACTTCACATTGCTATCTTATCGCTGGAGTGCATTCAACTATTGGGTTAAACAGTTAGTGTGACTTCAACGCTCACCCCGCATTTATTTATGAAACGGCGGTAGTTAGCACTCAGTGTATGCATAAAAAAAAAATAACAACAACAAAAACAAATACAAAAAAACAGCGAAATGCGGCGAGCGAGCGTGGGAAAAAGCATTGGCTAATATCTCGGGCCAAGTTTGACCAGTTTGTGGGGATGACGACGACTTCCCCTTGCTGCAATTCAGGCTAAAAGTCTCGTATATTACTCATACGCCGCGTGGCACGCTCTCCAGATCGTTTTTCGTAACTCTCCAATAGGAGATTTTAGGGTCAAAACACTTGTGCCCGATGCCAGGGAGAATATCGATGCGGATCTGTTATGATCTGCTGCCGCTGCCTTTAAAGACTTTCATTCATAGAAACTTTCAAAAAAAAGGCGAAGACAATAAAAAATAAAAATAAATAAAAAAAAACACAAAATCACTTCCCAAGTGACCATCAAGAACTGGCCGCCAAACTGGTTTTCTGGCTCTGACTCCAGCTCTGACTCTGGCTCTGGCTCTGTGAGTTTTTGGCATAATTTTTTTTGTATAGATTTTTTTTCATATATATTTTCGTATATTTTTTCGTATATTTTTTTGTATATTTTTTCTCGTATATTTTTCATAGTTATTCGCATTTTTCGTACTTCTCTCCGCACCCTGGCAGAATACGATTTTTGCAGATACATTTCGCAGGCAATCTAACAGTTGGCTGCTAATGTGATTTGTGAATGTTTCGACGGCTCTCGGTGTGTGTTTCGCAAGCCGGAGTAAATAAATTACATTGGCAGTTTAACGATGTCGTCGTTGTCGTTGTCTGTTGAAAATTGTCGCCGGTTGATCGGCGGCTTTTGTTTGAGTCTAAGATTTCCCCCCTAGTTTTGCTGGCCCAGCCCACCACTCCCCTTGCGCCCTGTAAATTGCTTGGCCATTTAACGAGCCAATAGATACAAAGCCATACCACACAATGGTCACACGGGCCAGCGCAAAAGATACAAAGATACGCGGGCACAATGCGGGGCAAAAATGTATGTGTGTGCACAATTGAGGTCAGCAGAATAGCTGCCATTAAGCAAGGGGGGAATATGTGGACTCTTTAACATACTTAAAGGCCTAAAGTGCAGCAGATTAATTTTAATTACAAAATAATTCAGTTTTGTATTTATTTTCCGTTTAAGAGAGCGTTTCCCAACACTGTAGTTAAGTTTATCTTTCAACTAATCATTAGAAATAATGCAGGAAATTAGGGAAGTGTTTATATTTTTAGAGAGTACTTTTTAGCACTGAACTGGCGTTTTATCTATGATATTTTCTGATTTTTTAAGGGGTTTTCCAACACTGCTATAAGCTAGGGCTGCTTAAAGGAAATATATTTTGTAAGACTTCCTTAAACAAAAAAAAAACATATATTTAATATAAAAACTGTCGATAAATATATATTGATATTTTGTTTAATCTGTAAATGCTTCACAGACCGTTACTCAACACTGCTCTAGAAATAAATAACTATGGTTGCTTGTGTTTATTATGCTGCAAGCTAAATATTTAATTTGAACTCCACTCAGAAAGTAGTATATATAATTTCTTAACAAAATAAAGAAAAAAATATATATAATATAAAGACAGAAAAAGGCTGTTACCCAACACTTCTTTATATATTTTATATGAAATAAGACAAAATAGAATTTTCCTGTTCAATCATAAGTACTAACCGCTTGACCCCATCTGTGCGGATACACAACCTGCTGCCGATGAGCTTCAATGGCTTGCGATCGCTTGATTGACAGTTATCTAACCGTTTCGACTTAATACAAGTGTTTAACGGTCTGTCGGCGTGAAGAAATAGTGAGAAATGGTGCGAGATAGTATGAGATATTTATTTACTTGCCGCCAAGACAATGCGCTATCAGTTGCGGGTTACACAGAAACAGCACTTATCTGTCGATATCTGGAGCAATGGAACCTGTTCATTACACTGATAAAACAACAACCAACAAATGACAATGGCACAGCGATAGTTAACAATTCCGGGAAACAGGAAGCCCGTCAAGAACGTGCCATGGAGTTTAATGTATCTTTTGTGGTGGTCGGATTCTAGCCATTGACTTACTTACTTTGCTTTTTGGTTTGGTTTGCTTTGTGTCTCTCTGTTGAATTCATTAGAAAGGTATAAATTGAAAAGGTTTTTTTTTGTTGGGGTTTTGTTTTTAAATATGTGAAGTTTGTATAAGTTGAAGGAAATTAAAAGGAAACTAATTTAAAAGTTTATATATATATTTCTAAAAATTAAAATGAAGAAGATTAAGAATTTAAAATTGGGTAGTCGGGTTTCTATAATTTATTTTTGAAGGGATTAGTTCGTAATTTAAGAAGTAAAAGGTTGAAAAATATTGATTTAGTACGATGCAATGTACAAGCAATGTTGCTAGGCAAATGTTGCCAGGCAAATGTGGCTGAGAAAATGTTGAGCAACATCTACAAGAGCTAGAATTTTACATGACAAATTTCTCGCTGACAACAATTATTTATTTGTTTTTAACCCAAATTAAAACCTCTTAATTTATGTTTTATATAATAAAGTTTTAATTAATAAAAATTACAATGATTTCAACAAGTAATATGTGCAATATACTTGTCATAATTTTGCCATCTTAATTGCAAATAAATTTCAAAACCAAAAGCCAAAACCCAACGCACACCTCTGACCCTCGCCCCAAAAAAACAGCGCCAACTTTGTTGACTTTAATTTACTAACCTGGCCAAAAAGTTGTAGGTACTCTCTGCCTTGTTTTTGTGATTACCAAATCGCTGGAGTTTTTGCGAAAATTTGCCAGAGCCATAAATAAAGAGCCTCTGCCCTCGGAAGAGGACTCAGCCTGACCTTAACCTTAGCCCCGATCTCTGTTTTTGATTGAAAGTCGAGGGAAATCGCACAGAAAAGCACTATATATATTTATATATATATATATTTATTTATATATAGACAGCAAAGTGTGTTAGAAAAACCAGTTGGCTAGAGAACCTTACAAGTGCCTGGCCCCAGAGCGCGCGATCTTGGCCCGAACGAGTTGGCCAGTTGGAGTTGGACAGATACAGATGGAAATCGCTGTAGAAATATGGGTCGTCGTGCGACAAGAAATGAGAAAGTGCCAGTGCCAGAGTGTCAGTGTGGTCGAAGCGACCGTTAGAATCGGCTTTATGAATGCAACACTTGGGCTTGGCATTAGTTTGGTCCAAACTCTGGGACTTTGGAGATCGAAAATCGAAGCGAGGAGAGGAGAGGAGTTCTTGCGACCCACAAAAAGTATACAAAGCAGGCAAAAATTGTATGATTTGAAGGAAAATTATTTTTTAAGAGGAATTCGAAAGGGATATATATAAAATATATAATTTGAATATTTAAATAAGACTGCAGGGTAAGAGAGAAATATATTTATACAAAAATATACTTGCAAAGGCAGAGATATATATTTCCTTACAAGTCTTGTATTTCATTAAGAAAATAAACTACAAAAGTAAAGGATATATTCTCTTGTAAATTAAATATATTTTTCTAGGTAATCTTATTTTGATTTTGTTTAAAGAAAACCATATATTTCACGAACATCATTAGCTAATAAATTGGACAGCATTAATTAAATCGTTTGCCTCTTTCGCTATCGCCTCTTTTGTCTCTGCTCATTTATTTATTATTTTGGCTTTTAAGCCCGAAACTGTCAATGAAGCAAGGTCACGGCTTAAATTTAAAGTTAAAGTTAAGGAAACGATTGCCAAATTTGAGAACTTTTTAAAGATTTTAAAGATAAAAAATAGGGGGGAAGCTTGACCTAGACAAGTGGAGAACTTAAGATAAGTGCAAAAAATGAGTTAAAAGTTAAAGTTAAATTTGGGAAGATGAAGTTTATATGTCCTTAAATATCTTTTAGATTTTATACATCTTTTATATCTTATATATCTTATATATCTTATATATCTTTTATATCTTTTATATCTTTTATATCTCTTTTATATATTATATATATTTCATATATTTTATATATTTTATATATTTTATATCTTATATATCTTATATATCTTATATATCTTATATATCTTATATATCTTATATATCTTATATATCTTATATATCTTATATATCTTATATATCTTATATATCTTATATATCTTATATATATTATATATCTTATATATCTTATATATCTCTTATATCTTTTATATCTTTTATACCCTTATTTATATCTAATATCTTTAAAATATCTCAAATTTTCTATGCTTAAAATTTCTATAAAAAAAATTTAAATTAAATATATCTCTTCTCTATAATTCACTTCAGATCCCCTCCATAATGTCGGCTGCCACGCACATGGCCCTGCCGGCTCACTCCATTGTCCCGCCGCCCCCTGGCACGCCGCCTGTGATCTCCGCTGGATCAGGTGGCTCCCATTCCCAATCCAAGCGCGGTCACAAGCGCAGTGTCTCCCTGGAGAACAACGCTCCTTTGGCTCTGCGCAGCACGCCCAGTCTGGGTCAGTCCTCGCTGGGATCACCGCTGCTGCAGTTTGGCCAAGGACTCAATCCCGGCCAGCCGGCCTTTCACACTGGCACCCTGAAGTCGCGCCAGGAGCAGCGGCGTCTCAGCCAGAAATTCGGCAGTCACAGCAATCTCGATGACGAGGGCGTGGGCCTGGGTCTGGGCCTGGGTTTGGGCCTGGGCGTGGGTCTGCAGATGCGCAGCAAGTTCCAGAATATTCGTCAGATGTTCGAGCTGAGTCGCAGCTGTGTGGCGGGCAGTGGCGGTGGCGGCAGTTCCGGCTCCGGTGGCGTTTCCGAGGAGGAGGCCATGCAATCTTTACCAGCCACATTGCAGCAGCATCAGCCACAGCAGCAGCAGCAGCAGCAGAGGCGGACCACGCCCATAGCCAGCGGAAGTCGGGCGCAGCAGCAGCAGCAGCAACTGGGCGAGGCGGAACAGGTGAGGCAACAAACAGAGGTGGGGTTTGTTGGTAACTGGAAATAAATTAAGACTTGTAAAAGGGAAATTAGTTGGTTTTATTTATTAATATTAATATTTAATGATTATTTCTTATTTATAATATATTTAATTTATTTTTAGTAATTATTTTATATATTATTATTTATTAATTAACCATTTAATTTCCCTTCCAGACCAGTGGCAACTTTTTGCGACCCATAGCCTTCAAACCCATTCCATTTGAGCCGGATTATCGCATCGCTTGTCAGCAGCAGCAGCAGCACCAGCAACAGTTGCAAATGCAGCAGCAGCAACAACAACAGCAGCAACAGCAGCAGCAACAACAGCAACACCAACAGCAGCAATTGCAGTTACAGCTGCAACAACAGCAGCCACATCAATCGCTGCAGCTGCCAGCATCGTCGGAGGGCAGCAGCGGTTCCGCTGGTGGAACGGAGCGGTATGGCTACGGATCAACTCCATCGCTGGCCCCCCTGCCGCCGGCAGCCAGCCAGAAGTTTGGCAGTGAGTAGCAGTTAACATTACACACATTATCTAGTTGAAGTTAAAGTATTCCATTGGCATTGGGAGTGTTCTCAAGAGTGCATAAAATCGCTAGATATATATTACCAGGGGAAAACCGATTCGAATTGTGCGCTAGAAAAGCATAACTCGTTTTGAAGTTTTGCTTGGGAAATTCCTTGAATTGTATGATATTTATATGGTTTATATGTTTTTTATTTAAAAGTATGTTTCAATTATTTTTCTACATTTCTATATATTTTTATTTATTCTATTAATTTTTCTATATTTCTTTTGATAAATTTGTATATTCTTTTATTCTTCCATATTTTTCAACATTTTTCTATGTGTTTAAATATTTTTAAAATTTTTTCCATATATTTCAATATGTTTTATTATTTTTCTATATTTATATCTTTGTTTTCATTTTTTTTAATGTTGAATACTTTTTCAATATTTTTCAATATTTTGCAATATTTTTCAATATTTTTCAATATTTTTCAATATTTTTCAATATTTTTCAATATTTTTCAATATTTTTCAATATTTTTCAATATTTTTCAGTATTTTTCAATATTTTTCGATATTTTTCAATATTTTTAAATATTTTTCAATATGTTTTAATATTTTTCAATATTTTTCAATATTTTGCAATATTTTTCAAAATTTTTTAATATTTTTCAACATTTTTGGAAAGTTTTCAATATTTTTCAATTTTTTTTAATATATTTTTTTTTAATAATAATTTAATAGTTTTTAATATTTTCAATATTTTATCATTCCTTTCCAATATATTTCAATATTTTAATAAGAAATTATATTTTAATATATTTTTTTCAACATTTTAAAATATTTTATACTATTATTTTGATCAGGCACCACAGATCTTCGTCACCTGGCCGCCCGGCGTCGCAACCATCGCCTCCTGCAGCGCTCCAGCAATGAGGACGCCCTGACACTGGACCTGCTTAGCCCAAGCGGAGGCCATGACAGACCCGATGGAGCCAGCAGGTAATTATTCTACATTTGAATTAAATATTGTATAATTTTTAATATTAATTGAATTCCTAAACAGCAAAAGCAGTGGCGGTGGCACCCTGGTGGGCAGCAGCGACCTGACGCCCTCGCCCTCGGACTCCGGCATTTCGGAGCTGGAGGCGGCCCTCAAGGATCGCGATTCGGAGCTCTCGTACCTGCGACAGGCCATGGAGCACAATGAGAAAGTAATTTTCCAAGTACAAAAGGTTACATTTAAATTGATTTGCTTACATTTTAATTTATTTGGATTTGTTACCTCTTTTTCCGCATTCCCCGCAGGACAAGGAGGTTTACTGGGAGCACGAGAACCAGCGCCTGAGGCTCTTCTATGAGGGCCAGCAGCGTGAGTGCCAGCTGAAGCTGCGCAAGATGGAGCAGCTCCTAGGACTGCAGCAGTTCCAGCTGAAGCAGCACAAGCTGCGCCAGTCGGAGCAGGTGAGCCGGCTGCAGCAGCAGCTGGACCAGGCACGCGACACCAGCCAGAGTCTGCAGCAGCAGGTGGACGCGCTGCGGTCCCAGTTGGAGGACAGCGAGTGGCGGGTCTGTGAGCGAAATGGAGAGATAGCTTTACTCAAGACGCAGCTCAAGGAGGCGCATGTGGGTTGGAGGTTATCAGAGATTTATTTGTGATTTAAAAAATTGTATATATTTAAGGTGGAAATCAACATGAAGGATCATGCTATTGTCAGCCTGAAGCACAGCAACAGCAACAACTGTGACCCATCCAAAAGCCAAAGTCAACCAAAGCAGCAGGCAAAGGAGGAAAAGCAGCTACAGCCACAGCAACAGCAACATGCACAGCCACAGCAACAGCAACAGCAACAGCCACAGCAACATCTCCAGCAACAGCAACAGCAGCAGCTCCAGCAACAGCAACAGCAACAGCAGCAGCAACAGCAACATGCACAGCCACAACTTCAGCCACAGCCACAGCAACATCTCCAGCAACAGCAACATGCACAGCCACAGCAACAGCAACAGCCACAGCAACATCTCCAGCAACAGCAGCAGCCACAGCAACAGCAACAGCAACAGCAACAGCAACAGCAACAGCAACATCTCCAGCCACATCCACAGCCACATCCACAGCCACAGCCACATCCCCAGCTCCAGTTCCAGCCACAACCCAAGCCCCAGCCTGACCAGCGACAGCTGCAGAAGATCATCACCCTTAAAGATCAGGTCATTGGAGCTTTGACCAGCGAATTGGCCAAACTGCGCAAGGAGCTCTCCGATCTGGCCATTGCCCATGAGTATGGCGAGGAGCCATGTGGTCGCTATACACGTCTCAAGCAGCAGTTGGATAATCTCAATGAGATTTGCCAAAAGACCAGGAAATATACGTCCTCTACGACAACAACGACGACTCCTCCGGAGGTGCCTCCCAAGCTGGATATGCTGGTGCAGCGACTGCAGTTGGATCAGGGACAGGTGCCGCAGCAAACGTTGGACACACTCATCGAGGAGTCCACCACCTATGCGGAGGATATAGCCAAGTTGCGGCAGAAGCTCGATGATTTCCGGCTCAATCTAGAGCTGGAGAAGCGTCAGTGGTGTGCGGAGAAGGACAAGGTGCTGGGATATCAGAAGCAGCTGCAGGCACACTATATACACATGTACCAGAAGTTACGTTGCCTGGACAGTCAGGGGAGGGCAGGGGAAGCTGTTACTGAGAGCAATGGAAAGGGATTGGAGTGAGATTTGAGGTCACTAGTAAAGGTATCTGAATATTAAACTGAATGAATATACTCTTGAAAAAAATATTGAAACACAAATTAAAAAACCTTTAAGGAGTTAAAATATATTAAAAATGTCTTAAAAAAGGTGCCTAAACCATCCCTAGATCCTTTGATATTGTACCTAAAGCACCAGAACTTATTTATCAAATATCATTGCATACTTTTAGACAGCTTAAAAAGAGATTTAACATCTTTAGAGATTTTAATTTCAATCTTTAAGATTTCAAGATTTCCTATACCATTTCCAGTTTTCCTAAAAAAGTTGGCTTAAAACTTTCTTGAAAAAGAAACGATTTAGAAAAAGAACAGACATATATATATATATACAGGGAGCTTGTCCTTAGACCTTAATCTTACCTGCCTTGACCTCCATCTATGATTATTCAGTTTCCTTTTCCTGGGCGTTAAATAATACACGATTTTTGAAATATTTTTACAAAATATGCATATTTAATTTTTTTGTTTTTTATATTTTACAAATATATATATATATAACGGTATATATATATGTATGTATGTGTACTTTTTAATTTATGAAATGTAATTACGCACGAGAGACAAAAAAAAAAACCTTTGTGATTCCGCATACGTAGATGAAATCGTATGTATGTTGAATATAATAATAATAATATTAATAATATATATAATATATATAATATATCGTTCCATTATATATATATATGCAATAAAAAATGATGTAGTAACAGTGTTTCTTTTTATTGATGAGGGCCACAAGTCAGAGCTACAATTACAGGACTCGCTGGATAATGGGCTAATGACTGAGCAGCTGGGCTTTATAATATTTTTAATATATATATATAATTGGTAATGGGGGGATAGTTAACAATTATGTAAAAAAAAAATGGGTAAAATAAAATTAAATACAATCTTTTATCATAGATTAATTCGTAGGCTTAATGCAGAGGCCTGTCCTGGGATCAGCAGTTTGTCAGCGGCAGGAAAATAATTAAACATAGATATATATATATAACACTAAGGCGGTTTGATTTGTTTGATACAATATTAGATACTACATTTTTTTAAGAAAATTTCTTTAATATTTATAATTATTACAGAAGAGAATTTGGTAAATCAAAAGTTCTTTAAATTGGAAATTGATAAATGAGCGAGTTAAGTAAACCCTATAACCCTTTCTTTTATTTTCTGTGAAGTATATTTATTTTTTTCACCACTTAGGCTCTTTACATAAGTATTTAGTATTGTTTAAATATTTTACTAATGAAAGATTTTAAGTAGTTCTTAAAAAAAAAAGCCAACAAATATTTTCATTTTTCAAAAACCAAAGCTTCTATACAAAAATGAAATATTTTCTGGTATTTCGTTTTTTTTTCGTTTGGGTTTAGGTTGAAGTTGAATGTAAATTATTCACCATTTTTTTTTTAAAGGATTTTGTTTGATAATAGTTAATATTTTTAATAGGAATATATAATGAATATGAAATATAATAGAAAAATTTTAAATGTTATAGTTTTGAATATTTTTTTTGCAAGTGTTTCGAGAATTTTCCAAAAGAAAGTTTTCAAAAATTACCAAAAATCAAGTTCTAAATAGTTTTTCAATTTAAACAAATATAAATCTTCATTTAAGTTCATAATTCTTGACTTTATAGAAACAAGTTAATAATTATTTCCCTTTTCTTTTAAAGCAATTTCATATAAATTTCGAATTTATCTCACAATTCCAAAATTTTTGTATCAAACAAATCGATTTCCACACGATCCATACACTCGTCTCACAGACACTCACTCACACGCAGACATAGATTCTCACTTATACATATATATAGTGTGTGACCTTAAGATGTGACCTCTAGGCACACTCCTCCACATAGGTGGCCGGGAAGATGCCAATATGGTTGCGCAGGGCGCCCAGCCACCAGCCATCGTCCTGCTTGGCATGGACCTCGATGATATCGCCGGGACTCAGCTCCAGTTCGTCGTACAGCTTCGGGGTGTAGCTATAGAGGGCCTTGCAGCGCCCCAAAATGGGTCCCACTCCGGGGTCCTCGTCCTCCCGCTGGCTCTTCTGCAGATCCTGCGCATTCTGATAGAAATGCTGCGTCTGCAAGGGGCTTGGCTTCACCGGCTGCTGCTGCTCATCCTCATTCTCGTCCTCGTCCTGCGAGCTGAACTCATCAAAGTCCGAGTCCTGCTGATTGGAACCACCATCCGCCTGGCCGCGATCACTGCCGCCACCCAAATTATGATGATGGTGATGGTTATGGTTATGGTTATGATGGTTATGATTATTGGCCAGAGTCTTGGCCTTGACAGACATGGCCGCCACGGCAGCATTTGTGGTGGAGATTATCTTTGGTTGGCTGGTAAAATTGGTCTCAATGTTGCTCTTGCTGCGATTAAAGGGCTTCGCCACGGCACTGATATCCGTGCAGGAGCCATTGCTATTGTTGCTGCCATGCAGGTGGGAGCAGTGCTCATCCGGCAGCTCGTCATTCTCGTGAGCGGCTCCAGCGGCAGCGGCGGCGGCTATATCGGTGATATCCAAAGCGGATTGCTGATGCTGCTGCTGCTGGGACTTGTCATTGTTCTTTAGCCAGTTGGGCACCTTCAGGATGCTCTGCTGGAGTCCAGTGCGATCACGGGTGATCTGAAAGGGAAATTAAAATTAATTACAAGCCTCGAAGTAGTCCCATTATCTCCTCACCTGTATATGCTGAGCCAACGGATGAGTGGTCCTGGGCTTGTGATCCAGTTCCAGGAGAGCAGAGTGCAGCTTGAGGCGTGCCCCCTCCAAATAGGTAAGCATAGAGCGGATCTGTAAAGGGAATATAATAAATTTTTATCACATAAATCCAAAATTCATATAGAAACCCACATGATATAGCTTATCGGTTATATTCTGATGCTCCTGATGGTTCAGCGATTGCGATAGACCCCTCAACCCATCACGTGATCGTCGCTCCCGCTCTAGATCCGTCTTGACCAGCTGCAGGAGCTTGATGAGGGCATGTTTGCGTCGCTCCCGATTCATGGCCAGCGTGGTGTGTTCACAGTAAAAGTCTGGCAGCAGCTGCTCACTGGGTCCCTCCGAATTGCGGCGTATGTGCCGCACCACCTGCATATCCTTGGACACATTGCAGGCCTCCAGCTGAGGCTGCAGGCGGGCACTCAAACCTCCCAGTATCGGGTTCATGTCCGCTATGAGACGGGCATATTGCTGTGCAAAATTATGCATATTTCCCAAACGTTGCTGTTCGCTACTCTGCAACTGGGCACTGCCCCGGAGCACGGCCATCTCCCAGTCAACCCTGGCACGCTCGGCACGCACACACAAAGTATAGTACTCGACATCGGCCCGCTTGACAGCCTCCTCGGCCTTCTTCCGTTTATTGTCCAACTTGACGCAGTCCTTTTCGGCGGATTTGAGCTCCTTTTCGGCGGCCTGCTTGTTGGGTCCCTGATGGAGTAGGGCAATCGAGGGGGATTTCTGGATGCGTACATCCAGCATGGCGTCCTGCAGCTTCTCATTCTCACGGGCAGCCGTGTGGGAGGCCTTCTTGGCCTTGGCCTCGCTGGCACGCCATTCGCCCAGGACACGGGCTGCCTTGTCCACATTGCTTTCCACCTGGCAACAAGGAGGAATATGATTAATAGAGAAAGGATAAGGATATTGATCGGTTTACCCACCGATTTGCGCGCCTTGTGATGACCCTCGACCACTGTCTTGAGCGGCTTGACCAGCTCATCTGTCAGGGAAGCCGCCAGCTGGCGATGTATATCGCTGCGGCTCTCCATCTCCGTGGCCACACCACGCCAGGCATCGGCCACGCTGCCGGGAATCTCCCTGCCAGCCTTGTTCAGCTTATTGGCCAGCTTGGAGAGGGATTTCGAGTAGATGAGCTCCGAATCGGCCCTAAAAAGAAACCATAAAGATCAGAAGACATTCAGGTATTAGTCTAGGATCTAAATCAACCTCTCTTGCAGGACAAATATCAGCTCCTTGCTAAAGTCACCGCCCTGCTTGACATATCGCCGGAGTTCCTCAAAGCCGTTCTGTCCCTGTGATAGGAAATAAAAATAAATATATTAGGAAATTATAAAAGAAACCATCAAGGATCAAGCTCCCCTTCCTCAGACCAACAACAAGACATGGGATTCCCTTAGAGATGTATACCTCATCCTTGAACCGCTTGGCATGCGGCGACAGATCCTCCTCGCTATTCCTATTCATGGACATGGACGATTCCATTTCGGTGCGTTGCGTGACATCCTCACAGCTCTCGGTCATGCCACGTCGACTGGGATCCGGTGACATGGACTTGCGTCCGACACTGGCATCCGCCGTTGACTGGTTGAGATTGCTCCGGGACTGGGCCAGGCGCTTGAGTGGCGTCTGTTGGCGCACCACCTCCTTGAACTTGGAACTCTCCTCGCCCAGCCAGTTCTTCATGCCATGCCAGCCCTTCCTTAGCTTCTCCTTGTTGTGATTGAAGTTGATGAGCGTTTGGTTCTTGTTCTTCAGCAGCGTTATCCTTCGCTCGCTCGGTCTCAGCTGATCCCTGTGCGTGCAGTACTCGAGGTCAATTTCACGACTAAAATCCTCCGATTCGTTAATCTGACGGGTGAGCTCCTGCAGCTCGTCAATGGACACGAAGAGGTTCTGGGCATTTAGACTCTGATAGCTAATGGACTTGAGATCAAAGTCAAAGTTACCGGCATTGCTGCTGCTGGCCAGGCTCTGGTGGGAGCTCTGCCGGGAGCTGCTGCGTTGGGAGAGCTTCGAGTTGAAGTACAGCGAGTCGAGGCTCTTGAAGTGAGCTTGCTGGGCGGCAAAGCCACCGTTCGGTATGGGTGTGCGGAGTATCTCCTGGGAGGACTTCTTCTCGGGGACTCCTTCAGCGGGTTCGTCATTCTCCTTGTTATGATCACTGGCCGCCAGACTTAGCTCGCTGGCTCCATACAATTCCGGCAACTCGGGCAGATTTAGATCCAAATTGCCCAGCTGAGCCGGTGCCGTGACATTCATGTCCAGGGCCATGGAGTTGGTCTTGTGCAGGTAGACTTTGAGCTCGCTCCGATGCAGATTCTGTACCGATTGCGATTGCATCTGCTGGCGGGCAATGCGTGGCCTTCGCATGGGCGGTTCCACGCCATCACCGCATCCGTCGGGTGTCTTTGGCGGTGTGATCGGTGAGCCGGCATCCTTGACCGCAATTTCGGCTTCGATGGCGGTCAAAAGATCGGGACTGGGTTCGGGATAGCCATCGGCCGGATGATGTTTGGGCGTTTGAAATTGGTCCAGATCTTCCTCGATATCTTCCTCCTCAGGTAACTCTTCCTTGGTCAGATTCTCACGATCCTTTTCTATATCCTGTTCCTCCTTTTGCTGACTGTGTTCCATCACCTCCATTTGCTGGGGCGTGCACCTGGCATCCACAAACTCCTCCTCATCGGAACTCTTAGGCGTGAGGGTTCGCACCACGCTGGATGTCTGGGCAATGCCGCCGCCAATCTGCTTCAGCCTCGCCTCGGTCACATCGAAGCGATCCGTGTCCAGGGTGGTGGTCGATATTAGCACAGGTGCACCGATCTCCAGGCGATGATCATCCGAATGGCTGCCGGACATGTTGTAGCTGCCGTGTTGCAGTTTGCTCGGCGATACCAAATGATCTCCGCTGCCGGGAAGATGAAGATGATGATGATGCTGCTGCTGATGGTGATCCCTGCCCGAGTGCAGATTCATGCTGCCCAGGTGACGACGCCCTAGTACCGAGTACCGTTTGATTCTACCAAGAAATCCTTTGGCTCCACCGTTGCTATTATTGTTATTGTTATTATTATTATTGTTATTAATGTTCGTATTGGCATTATCCGGTTGAGGCAGATCGGCCGTCATGGCGGCACTATCTTTGCCGCTGACCAGCCTGAATTTATTCACCCGCAGGTGGTTCATCGTTGAGTGCTGTTCGATATATGACACACAGAAAATTATTACAAAATCGGTAATTTACACCAAGTTCGTGTGTGTGTGTGTGTGAAAAGTGCGTGTGTTCTTTTTTCATATCATTCTCACTTCGCAGCGAGTGAGTGCAGCGAGGGTGAAAAGGAAAAGCAAACAATCAGTCTGCCTTGCAGGCTAGAGAGAGCGCTCAAGAAAGAGAGCAAGAGCGGTTGAATCGACGTATGAGTGATGCGTAATGATGGCAAAGTTCTCATCTTTGCTTTCTCTCAATTGGAAGGGCTGCTCATTCTAGTTACCGATAAGAAGTCATATTTTTCACATGCCAAAAATTAGTATTCCCTTTAAAAAGTGTGTGTTTGTGCAGTAAAATATATTTAAACTACAAAATTAATTACTATACGGGGTATATATACAATTTCCTATACATATCTCTCAGCAAATGCCCCCGAAGTAACCTAAATTCCACAACGTAATCCCGTATATCAAACCCTTATACCCATTTAATACCCTGCACTAAGTAACCCTAGGCCGATATTCACCTACATAAAAACATACATATAAACATAAGACGCAAAGAAAACAAAAACACACACAACATAAGGAGACGGTAAGAAAAAGGGGAGGACAACAAGAATAAGAGCGAAGAGCAGAGGGGCTGGGGTAAACGATGCAAGGAAGGTGCAAAGAATCAGGTGAACAGAGGAGTGTGCAGGGTCTCTCACCTTTGCGGTGACCCCTAACCCTCACCCTCTCTTCGTTTCGTCCCCTCCCCTTTGCTCCACTTTCGATGCAGGTAGAGATTACAAAACGATTCGGCCTGTGTATTGAGGCGCAGCAGAAGCAAAGAGTCAAAGGGGAGAGAGTGAGCATTGCAGAGGTGTGCTCAGAGAATGCAGGGCGTCAGAAGAGGGAGAAGAGGGAAGCCGACGCACAAATCGATGCGTTGGCCAGTGCACACACAGAAAAAATGTGGCGTCCCTCAGCTTGACATCCTTTCTGGTTTATATCTGGCCGATCAAGTGTGGCTATATACTCATACACTCGAAGAATAGAACTAAAGAACTAAATTTACGCGTGTGATTAAAAAGGGAATATAGTGTGTGTGTCCAGCAGAGCGGCGGCAGAGGTGAACATTGGATTAAAAGTCACGTGATCTGCAGGTGAGTTCGTTTTCTTGGTTTTATATGTATGTGTGTAAATTCGCCCTGTCAAAAGTTTATTATATTTCAATATTAAGCATTACTTTATTTTACAATTACGATTGCTATATTCTCGCCCCCCACTGTTCTTCTTATTCACTGTGAGCTCTTCTCCGCTTTGCCTTTCTGCTGCTCCTCTTCTTTTGCTCTTTTCGCCATGCCGTGTGGTTAATTATATAAATCATTTATTTATGAACTATTTACTTTCGAGTTAAGCCAGATAATGGTTATACTCGACGATTTTCCCCCATTTCATTTACGCTGCCTGAATGAAATGCAAATTGTTTTTTTAGTTTTCCCCTTGCAAATCATATATTTTTTTCTAATTGCAATTGTGCATAAATATGTATGCATGTATGGGGTTAACTCCGATTTCTGTTGTTACAATTGCATTGCAAAGTGGAGCAGAGAGCAAAGAGGAGGAGGAGGAAGAGAGGGAGCAGGGAGACTGCTGGGGACAGGCGACGATCGGCGGCGAAGCTCATTAGGCTGCAGTTGTTGTTATAACTGTAATGTGATGTAAGCTTCGTGCCAAGTCTTTACAGATGTGCGAGTACACAGGTACACACAGATGGGTGTATTCTACAGTGGGCACCCTGGGGTTAGCGGGCTTTCTCTAATTTATTCTTTGAACTTTAAATAATTATTGGGAGAATATATACTAATTAATTAAATATCAGTTAATATCTAGCACTCTAGAATCTTCTATATTTTTCTGTTTTATTCTTTTATATTCCCTATTATCGAGTGACCACTGTACTAATGAGAGCTTGTTTTTATGTTTGTAGATATCTGGGTTGCCTTTGTTACAGTTTTTTTTTGCGATTCAAATGGCCGACCTGCGAAACCGTAGTAAGTAAAACAATTTAATTACATTTTGCACTTGTTTGTTGCTGCGGCTAATAGCATTTGCATCAAAGAAAAACAGAACACGGCAAAAGAAAGATGGAAAACCGGCAGCATGGGGCGAAGCCGGGTTAAGCCAAAAGGCGTATAAACACAGAAAAAGGCATTGGGGGGGGCAACAAGGGGTTAATCACGCTGTCTGCGATATGTCACGTTTCTGGGTAGGCAAGTGGAGTGCGATAAAGTGGAGTGTGTGTGACAAGTCAAAAGACAATTCAACTAATGAGCGAGCTTAGCTTAAAAGCCGCCCAGGCAGTCGATAAAGCAGTGGGCAAGCAGGGCGGCCGGAAAAGGAAACCAGAAGAAAGTAGAGACAGAGAGAGGAGAGTAAAGAGTCTGCAGAATTTTTCTTGTACTTTTGGTGAAGTTTTACTATAATTTCTGGAGTTATTTGTTATGAAAATGCTAATATAAAATTTTGCTTTAATTCTAGAGTTTTTTTTTCTATAATTTTTTCAATGAAAAGACTTTTATAATTGATTAATACATTTTATAATTAATTAAATAATTAAATATTTAATGCATGACTTTAATAAAATATGATAAATCTGTTATCCCTTGACTTTAACCTTGATTACTAGATGCCTTATGTTTTAATTTTCTTCTTAAACCTGTTTCTGGTTATATTTGTAAAACAAATTAAACCAAACTGCATTTTATCATAATTGTTTGTATAAAAATGATTATAAATATAAATTGAGTTGCTAACCGACTAAAAAAAGTTCTCTTCATTTAATCAATCTTATCACAGTTATCTTAGCTTCTTATTCTTTTAATCAAAAAGTAAGTTATAAAGTAAAAATAAAACACAAGCACTCGAAATACTCTACTTTAAAATGTACAAATATTACTCCAGGTTGGGTTTTTTTTTAATTTTCACAACTTTATTCCAACTGCATGATATGAAAACAGCAACAAAAAGGGGTGGGGCAGAGGCGCAAAACAAACCAAGAGGAACCTGCAATTATGGCCAACCTTCTGCCAACTTGGCGTACCAGGTTTAAAAGTCAAATAACATAAATTATGGCCAGACGGACGGCGGATCATACATACTACGCGTATGTATAAAGGGGGGGCCAGACCCACGAAGACGGACAGCGGGGAAGGTGGGAGGGATGCTTGCAAGATCTCGGGATTGGATCGGAAGGACTACCCGCCCGTGGGTCCGCGAGAGCGATCTCTATAAATAGAGTTGCCAACAGCTGTGGCAATTGCAGCCACCGACAATTGCCGTCTCGGTTCCCCCCTCCCATCTCTTCTTATGGCAATTTATGATTAATAAAAGGAATTAATCGCACAAAATGCCAGCGAGTGGCCATAATTGGTGGCACACCGGACTCCTGTAAGGCCAACGGATCACAGTCCAAGGTCGGTCCTTAAAGGTTATACCCTATTTATACCTTGGTTAGATCTGCTTTGCCAGTTCGCTTGAATATCCTTCGATCGTTTATTTTCATTTTTGTTTTCTTGTTTTCTTTATTTAATTGGGTTTTTTTTTCTAATTTATTTGAAATTTCACTACCGATTTGTGATTTTCCTTTGATACTTAACGACGTTCAACTGATTTATAGTTCTGCTCGACTTGAGCTTTTATATCATTCAAGCCGGGAGATGCACTTGAAGAAATTAAATGCTGAGAATGTTCCCCAAATTTATAGGGTTTGAGTAGTTTCTATATAATTAGTTAAGCTATTTTTTGAGAAATTATTAAATATTTAAGGTAAAAAATGCTTAGGTAAAAATCATTTTTAAATTGGAAGAACAAGATAAAAAATAAACAAAAATTCCATATTACAGGGTATATAAGAAATATTGTTGGGCTATCTAAAATTTTGATTTTATATAAAATAATAAAGTATAGAATATAAAATTTACAAATTAATTTATTTAATTTTCCACATTTATTTTATTTATTGAAATGTTATCCAGATTTTTCTCAGTGTTCTGCTGAGCCCCCCTAGAAGGTACCAAGTACCTAGGTACCTGAGTACCTCTCAATACCTGACACTAAAGTGTGCCTTTTTATATAGAAATTGATTCGCATAAACAAATTTAAAAAAATAATGAGAACGTCGTCCGAACACACGAATATATGTAGTATATAGAAGGGGCAAAAAACTGCATATCCCTTTGGCCGTACCGATCGTACTCTGTTTATATGCCGCAAGGTGGTTCCTATGTATCTGCAAGATGGTGCAAAAGTATCTAGGAATCTTTCTCGTTGTTATGCGACTATTTACTTGGCATTAATCTCATTCCAAAGCTGGTACCGTCAGTAGTTTATGATGCGCATTTATCTCATTTAATGCCTAGAAAAATAAACAAAACGAAAAGCGTGTTCTTGCCAAAAAAAAGGTGGAGAAAAAGCTAAAACAAGTGAGAAAAGCTAGATAGATTTTCCTGGCCTTTGCACTTTTCGCCTCGTGTGCGATCGGTTGATCTTTCGATACCAAAAATAGAGAATGAAATGAAGGCAGAGCAGCGTGAAAAGAAACTGAAATAAAACTCACCAAAAACAAAATTAAAAAAAAAAAAAAACACCTTATAAACAGTGTCTGTATATGTCGACGCTTTCTGTTTCACTTACGCAAATATTTTCACAACTTATCGCGAGATGTTGCGCCAAATGCGCAGGGTCTGAGACCCGAATGCAAAAATAATTCTCTTAATGAGGCATTCAATGGCGAACCGCTCCGTGTTTGCCTTTCCCCGCATTTCTCAAATACCATTCAAATGGCCAAGACTGTTTTTTACGAGTTCATATGTCTGTCAGCGTGTCTGTTTGCCCTCTAATCTATTATTTTACCCAAACGACCGACCACCTGACTCGGGTAGGTCACGTTCGGTCGGCTAGGTGTTGGCGAGATGATTTCATTGAATCGCGAAACGAGATATCCGAGATACAGGTGCAGATAGCCGCGGGTATCTGTAAGATAAACGGATTACAATGAACGATAAGGAAGTTTGGCGAAAACTTTCATATCTTTGGGGTATTTGTCTGATATCTTGGGAATATCTTTCTGGAAAAAGTTGCCTTGTAATCACTATATTCGGGGAGAATGAGTTGGTTTATATAAAAAAAAAAACCCATTCTTTCATGGCATTGCATAATCTACAAAAAGTATCTACAATTGTTGAAAAAAAAAATATTAAGATTAAGATATCCATCTTTAGAGCACGTTTACACCCATGCAACCAAGTTAATTAGTTGAGTTATTTTTCTCTTAATATTTTTTTAGCGTAAGTATGGTAATAATATAAAGCAACACGTGTTTATATAATGTTGTGGCTTAAAGCTGGCAATTTTTGTTTAGATTTGCTGAGGTTGCACAGCTTTCTTAAAAAAGAAATACGTGCCTATTAACTAAACCTTACTTTAATAATTTGAATTTACAAATTAGCTAGAAAAATACTGGCAGACAATAAACTAGGAATAAATATATTTTATAGAGATGGAATTTTAGTCTTTTATAGGCTGATATCAGCTAGTTTTTTAAGAAGCAGACACATATATGACATCTTTATTATAATATACAACATTTTCCCTTAGAATATGTGATAGTAGCTAATATTTGGTTAAAGCAAAATTTTATTAAAAAAAAAAAATATTGGGAAAATATATTTCTATTGGAAATTTTGCTTTAACCAAAAATAAGCTACTATAATTTTCTTTGGGAAATAATCTTGTATATACCGCCCAGAATTAAATATATTTACTAGATAAAATATACTTTAAAGCATTTACGATTTAAAACATTATGATTTGAGTACCGGATATTAACTTTCTTACTTATTTAATGACAAATTTAAACCTTTAATTATGTGAAGGCTAAATTTGCATTATTTACATTATGAATAATAAAACAAACAGAGAAAATGACTGAATTCCGACTAAATAAATAATTATTTAAATTAATTAAGACCCCAAATATAAAAGTCCAATTATAAGAAACCCCAAACTATATATGTATCTACGATCTCTAATTGAAATACTGACCAAAGTCCGAGGCTATCGTGCAAAAGTCAAAGTTTCTGTGATTAGTGTTAATTGAGAGAACCTCCCCCTCACAAGTTGGAAGTTTACTCCAAATTACTAACTTTACAAACGAGCAGAGTGACTATTGCTACTGCTGTTGCACTCGATTCATGTGGGTGTCAGGGGGTTAACGCAATTAACCCATGGCATGGCACCGCCTCAATCAATTTCTTCCCTAAATGTCATTGACATGCAATGTTGCAGCAGGCAGAAATTGACAGAGGGACACGAGACGAGAGCTCGGAAAGCTTTTATTTTATTTTTTCTTTAGTTTTTGTGTCTTTTTTTTTTACTTTGCCTCAATTCTTCTGGCGAATGCCGTTAGACGAAGACGTAGAGCGGCCGTCTCTGTCACTCTTAGCGGGCTCTTAGCGCCCGTCAATCTTGTTAGAAATGCGTTTGAAATTCTTCTTGAAAAGGGCGAGAAGAAAGAGCAGAAGAAGAGAGGAGACACGTCTAAAAAAGCGGCTGCATTTATTTTTATTCGACATTCGGTCATTTTGGGGCTTACGCTTTGTTTTTTCGTCATTGTGTGTGTCTTTGTAATCCGTTGAATTGTGAGTGTGCCTAATTAACTATATAGAATAACAGTGGAGATTCGAAAGATGCAAATTCGTGATGTAACTAACAAAAAATTAAAAATTTTATGGGTTTTTAAAATTGAATATCAATCAAGGAGTTGTCATTACAAAATATATATTTTATTTTAAACTTATAATGTTTATTAAGACCTCAATTATTTTGGAAAGTTTTATAAATAAAAAGAAATAAAATATATATATTTTTTTTAAATGGGATACACCTAAAAGAAATTAAATATAAAGTGCCTTTGTAAAATAGAAAACAAAGAAAAGAGATATTAAATTGTTGTATTTGAAAAGCTTTCGAAAAGTATGAAATTCTTAAATTGTGTTTAAAATTGTATGTTATTAATATAAAACTACTAATTTCTTTTCAAATATATTCTTATTAACTCAAAATTTTCAGATTTTAATACTGATTTGACTAATTATTTACGATTTTATCATTCATATTTTTTATTGTATATTAAATTCTTTTGTTTTGCATTTAATTTCATAAGCTATTTAAAATACTGAATATATTATTGGAATTTAATATTTGTTATTATGCAAATAGATCGCTCTTTGCAAGCCTTACTGTCCAGAAAGATAAATTCAAGAAATTAAATCCATAAATGATTAAGAAAAGAAATACAAATTTCTTTGAAATTTCATATTTTGAAATATCTGTTACCACTTAGATCCCCCTTAGGCACTCCCCACTGTCCCGCAAGATATCGACTCGTAACGGTTTATCGTTATTCAACAATAAAGTTCTGCCAAAAGCCTCCAACAATTGCTGGGGCCATAAATAATTATGCTAATCGCTGGCTAAACCAAAGAACTCGCGCCATTAAAAGCGAACGAACGGTCATGTAAAGATCACATAATATCTATAAATATATACATATATATTTTTTGGGTATACATATATATATATATATATATATATATCCGATATATACGCATCTACATGTAGACATCATCATTGGCTATGGTTTTTATTGTGTTCTATTTGGGAATTGTTTAAAAATAATTGGCACATTTTCAAAGTTGTTTAGACTTTTTTTTTTTTTTGGTTATTTGGTTCATTTTATGGAAGTCTGTGTTGCCAACGTATATTCGCTCAAGAAATTGCAGCTGAAGAAATATCGTTTTAGCGCATCTGACAGATGCGTTTGTCATTTGTCATGGGCGCACAAACTTGAGCTCATTTTTGGAAGCGACAGGAGGCAACAAGGTCGGCAGGCAGATAGCACTAACTATAAAGACCCCCGCCAAAGACACTATTTGATTTGCTCGAAAAACACACCGACACACACACGGAAGATATACAACACAGATACATATATGCATCTAGACGATGCATTTTCGTCCGTTTTGTATCTCGCAGATGCAGAATCGAGACACGAAAAATAGAAAACCGCTGCGGGGGATTGCTGAGGCTGCCGGCAGTTGCTCCAAAAATTATTTAGCCCTCTTTTCAAATTCTCCGTGAAATTAAAATGAATATTATTTTATTTTCTTCAATACTTTGTATTTTGTTGGCAACAAATGGCGAATAATAAATTTCACAAATGAAATAAAGACATAACACTAGACTATTCTGAACTTTTTGTTTTCCAAGACCATTTTTCCGTCATATTCCTTTTTTTGTATAGTTTTATTACTATTGTTTTATTGTATATAGAAAATAAGCTTTGAATAAACTTATTTTCTGAAATCCTATATCCCATGCAAGGATTTTTTAAGCTATACTTTATGAATTTCAAAAGCTTCCAGTAATTGCTTAGATGGATTTGAAAACTCTTTTCAAAGTGATCTTAATTTAAAATATCAGTATTTGGGGCTTTACATTTTGAATATTTAAATAAAGCTTTTAATAATTTGAGTTTGTCAGTCCAGTAAAACTTATGGGGCAGATATCACTATGGCTTCAGTGTATACTTTTACCAAATAAATAAAAGTTTACCATAGTTTGAAATCTGTTTTTAAAATACCAAAAATCCGGACTATTTTTGTATCTAGTTTTTAGAAAAAATATCAATAAAACTCAAACATAGAATAATATATATACAAAATTTCAAAAAATCCCTTAAACCAGTTTTCAAAACAGCACCTGCTCTAGATATTCTAGAAAACTCAAATTCTATTCAATATTCCAATTGATCGAAATCAAAAACGGTTAAAGACTTGATTGTTTTTATCGCTCCATTTTTTCATCCACGGCTGGGGGATTTAAGAAGTCACACGAAAATAATTCTCATTCAATTTCAAATGAAATCAATCAAAAAAACAAAAACCTAATTCACTGCATTCTGTTGTTGTTGTTATTTCGCACGTTTCACACACGCACACTCAGAAAAAAGTAAAAAACAATTAGATATTTCGTATTGCGGTTATGCAAACAACAAAATATAGACGCATAGATACATATGTAGATAGATATATGTATAGATGCGAGAACTGGCGTAGAAATTACCGAAAATAAGCTAAACTCAAATAATGAGTAGCAAATATTATTATTACTATTATTATTATTATTGTTATTTGTCTACGGCGGCAGCGGCGACATTTACAGCAACGCGCGACGTCGGCGTCGGCGACTAAATTTAGAACGGATCAAAACAGCGACGTCGACGGGGCACAACGCGCGGCAGCAGACTGAAGTGCTGCCGGTGGGAGCTCTGCCAGAACGCAGCGCGCCAACGCTGACAGAGGCTGTGGAAGCGGCAGCAGCAGAGCACAGTGGGGTTGATTTTAAAATAATTAATCTTCAAAATTTGATACTGAACAAAAAATTACACAATTAAAAAAATTATAAATTATATTAAATTTTTAAAATACAACAAAAAAGGTGGAAAATATATAAGCAAAACTGAAAAGAAGGAATTTTTTCGAAAGTTTTGGAAATTGATAACAAATAATTTAAAAAATCGCTACAAATTTAACTTCCATATACATTATTTTTATTATATTAATTTTTTTTTATATTCAAAGAAAATTACTGCCAAAAATCCAATGTTTTAGTGCCAAACTAAAACAGGTCACATATAAAGTGAAACTCAATATTTAATGGTAATATTTTATGCAAGTAAATATATTATTATAATTTAAATGTTTTTGTATTTACAATATCCTGGATAATAATAAATATAATAATAAATATTTATATTTTTATGGTAGCAACGAATAACTTTCTTATTGCCATGATTATAATTATAAATAAAAATATTAAAATGAACAATAATATTAACTTTCGATATTAAAAAATTGCAATAAGATTAAGAACAGTTTTCTATAAATACTGAACACAGTTTAATTGCTGATATAATTATGTAAAAGGTCACTTCTTTACCCAGAAAAATGAATATCAACCCCACTGTCCAGCGCAGCAGGTAGAGATAAAGTGCAGTAGTAAAGAATGCAGATGCACTGGCGGGCTGAGAGCGAAAGATAGAGAGAGATGGATGGAAAGAGCGCTTGGAGCATGCGCAGCAGTGCATCGCTCGCTGCGCCGAAGCAGGAGAGCTGAGCTCTGCCTGTGTACCTCTCTTCCTGGATGCTGCGCTGCACCTGTTCTCCTGCTCTCCACTCGCTCCTGCTGCATTGTTTTTGTTTTCATTGGGAATTTTTTTTTATTTTTATTGTTATTGTGGACGGCACCGCGTAGGCCAAATATTTGAATGGGACCGCTGCGATGACGCAGACGCAGACGCCGACGCAGACGGTGACGGCATTACGGTACTAGCGCAGCCGTCGCGTCGTCTGCACAGCATGCAAAGCGGTACGGTACTCGCTGATTGGCCTGCCAATGTACCGTTGCACAGTGGGCCTCGCGATCGATCAGCTTCATAATTAATTAATTATATACTTAATTGGTAATTGGCAAGAGAGAAAGAAAAAAGCGAAGATAACATGAAGATATCGAATGGGCCTATTGGGTTGGCTTGCACGTCAAATATACATTACTTTGTATATTTTTGAGTATTATTCATATCCATCTAAATCAATAATATTTAAGACAAAACAAAAAAATTAATCCTTTTTGTGTACGCGGCAGGTTATAGCTGTATTATAGGGAAAATTTGATGTTTCAGTATGGTTTTGATTTCCTAAAAATGTTTCTCGTTACATCCAAAACAGCAGCCATTTATGTATTTTAAAAAATGTTCGATTTTGCTATGTAATTGTTTTTCTAATATTCTTGGTTTTTCAAGGAAAATTTTTCTGCATTCAAAAATTTGATTTCTAAATTTTTCCCAATTTGTTTCAATTTTGACGATGTAACCCCTTAAATTTTTTTTTTCCCACAAATCGCATGGTTTTTTTATCATAACTTGGCTTAAACTCAACCGATTTCAGTCCGGTTTGGTTTTTTCTTCTTGATTTTCAAAGGAGAACATTTCTGCATTAAAAAATTTGATTTCTAAATTTATCCAAATTTTTTTTAATTTTTACGATATTAACCCCTTAAATTTTGTTAGTCCCAAAAATGATCATAACTTGGCTTAAACTCAACCGATTTCAGTCAGGTTTGGTTTTTTCTTCTGGGTTTTCAAAGGAGAACATTTCTGCATTTAAATATTTGATTTCTAAATTTTTCCCAATTTTTTTAATTTTTATGATATAGCCCCTTACATTTTTTTTGTCCCAAAAATCGCATGGTTTTTTGATCATAACTTGGCTTAAACTCAACCGATTTGAGTTCGGCTTGGTTTTTTCTTCTTGGTTTTCAAAGGAGAACATTTCTGCATTTAAATATTTGATTTCTAAATTTTTCCCAATTTTTTTAAATTTTTACGATATAACCCCTTAAATTTTGTTTGTCCCAAAAATCGCATGGTTTTTTGATCATAGCTTGGCTTAAACTCAACCGATTTCAGTCCGGTTTATTTTTTTCTTTTTGTTTTTCCAAGAAGAACTTTTCTGCATTCAAAAATTTTATTTCTAAATTTTTCCGAATTTTTTTATTTAAGACCTTTAATGGTTTTTAATTTTTAAATTTTTATATTTTGGTAAAATTTGCAAATTTAAAATTGCATTTGTTGATTTGTTAAACCAATATAAACTTTAAATATTGGCTTAGCTATTTATTTGTTTTTTTTTTTTTAATTAATTCCATTCTCCAATTCCAAGCTTACACAAACTTCTGCTTTGCGATGATAGCTTCCATTCATGTTGCACTCTATTTTGCTGAGCTGATTTTTGTGGTATCCATTTCCGTTTACATATTTACGTATTGACTCCACTGTGCACCATCGGCATCGTCTGAGTGATACAATAAATTTAAGCAGCTAAATGGCTAAAATGCACGTGCTGAGTGAGGAGACGGCGACGTCGACTGCCGTTGACAAGTACCGGTATTATGGTCGCCGGATCGCTGGATCTCTGGATCTTCGGATCTCCGGATCCCCGGTTGCATAACCATAACCATGGGCATGCGCTTCAGATGCGATTTATGCGGCTTGGGTGATGTGATGGTGATTATAATCGGAATAGGAATCGGAATCGCTGGAAACCGTTCACACGACACACGAACGGCGGCGGGCGAAGGCAGCCGCTGCTGCACTTGCCGCTTGACCGACATTCGTCGCCGGCATTAAAAACCCGTACTTCGGGTTTTCCTCGCCGGCAACGAGTATCTTGTAGCTTTGTTTTTTTAATTTTTTTTTTGGCGTTTGAAAAATGTAAATTAACCCGTGTTGTGACATTTATGAGATGCATCTTGTAGAGCTGCAATACCTGCATAGAGATAATATTGTAAAACTGAAACTTACTTGTCATTGTCGTTGTTGTCTCTGGTCATTAGGCGGAGGAGTCAAAAAATGCACTATTAAATCTTTTGAAATCAGCTTACCTGTAAAGGAAATAAATATAGGACGTTGATTTTAGGTACAATTAAGAGGATAACTTATGGAATTTCGGTTAATGAGTGACTGAAATTAAATGGAGCAACCAATACCTTTAGGAAATATCTATACAAGGTCTTGAAACCGGCACCGAGGAGCTCAAGATATCTGAAAAATCAAAAGCTTACTATATCTATGGGTCTTAGCCAATACCGAAACCTATTTACAAACGTTAGTAGGGTTTTGCACCTCGTTTCTGACTTAGGCAAGTTTCACACCAGGTGGTTTGTTTGTTTTTTTTTTTTTTTTTTGTATATCTTTTATTTTTTTATATCTGTTAATTTGTATTTGACTGTGCCTAATCTTGGTTAAAATCTAGAAAAATTAGTTAGTTATTAAAGCTTTATATTTTGGGTTTTTTTCAACTGAATCGTTCTTTGTTTTTTACACGAAATAAATTTATATTGACGTATCTGTCATTATTAGAAATTACAGAACGACGAATTTAAAGTTGATAAATAAATTATTAATTTAACACAGCATAATGTATATGATCGATAAATCGATATTTTGTTTAGTATATTAAATTAATATAACTTTAGAAGGTGAATTAAAAAAAAAAAATTGATATACTCGCATTTAATAATTTCATTATAACTTTATACTTATAATGAAAATATTAAATATAATTTGGTTTGTTATTTAAAACTTCCATGTATAAGTTTGCTATATATTTTCGAGTTTATATTTAGCGAAATATTAATTTTTTAGTTTTTCTCATATTAATTAAGGTTTTTTCAATTTAAACTAATTTTTCTATATATATTTTTTTTTGGTTTATGTTGTATTTCATTAAAGTGCAAATTGAAATATTTATTATTATTATTCTATAACATTTTACTAACTCATTATTTCGAATTTTACAAATTAAATATTGAGGAAGCTTAGTTCCTTATATTTAAATTATTATTCATATATTTTTTTTTAGAAAAAAACTCGTTGTAGAATAATCTTTTTAAAAGAGCTTCCTTTCAAAACTCAAGACTGTTTATTTAAGCTTTTAGATTGGCAAGTGTGCGTTTGCCTTTAAGTTTGAAATAATCAATTGTGTCGAGTATTACGGCTTCCGTTTTGCCTTGGACTTTTTTTTGCCTTTACCTTAGTACTCATTACCTGTAGCTATCTTTCTAGATGCTTAATTTTTTTTAATTTTTTTTTTTGCTTTTTTTATTTACATACAACTTGCACTTGGCTGCTAAATGCCGTCGGTGAAACAGGTTTAACAATCGCAATCAATTCACACCGCTATGCGGGGGGTTTGTGGGGGCGGCTAAGGGCAGGGGCAGACACATAATAAATTTAATTTCGATGGCAGATCTCAATTGTGTTGCTAAACAAATGAGTTAAACGCTCCAATGGGTTGATGTCACCGATCTCCCCAGGTACATACACATGGGATCTGTTTAGTTCGGTATTGTTTCGTGGATCGTTGGATGTATAATGGGATGCAGATGCAGATGGCACTGATTTCGGGTGCAATCTTACCTGAGCATTACCCATTAGCGCATCGTCTTCTACGGTCCCAAGATTCAGTTCGATCGGATGCACCTCCTCCAAGTTGGCATAGATTGGCTGATCCTCGCTCAGGCTCTGGCGTAGCCTTCTCTTATCGTTCGATTTTCCGTTCTCACTATGATTCTTGCGCTGATTTTGATTTAGATTTAAATTATTTTCCGTATCCGCTTCCTGGGCCTCTAGCTTTTGCTGCTTCTTCAGGTGTGCATTCAGATTAATGGCCGACTTGGACTTGGCCTTGGCATAACGCGCCGAGCAACGCAGACTCTTCAGCACTCCATAGGATCGGGCATTAGCCAGCTTTTTTTTCCCACAGAGACAGAGATTTATATATATATATATTGGATGTATAAAGTTAAAGGTATAAATACATATAGACACAGAGGGCAGGCGGCGGAGAGGCTATGAGGACAAGGGGCTTGTGCGGTTTTTTTTTGGGGGTAATTGGTATATATTAATGTTAGGGTATTATCTAATCGAAGGCTTCTTAAATCTAAACAGAAACCTGATCCCATGAAATGTTTTATAATGAATCAAAACCTAAAAATATGCGATGAATGGGTGGCAGGCAATAATCACAAAAACAAAAGCTGTTGAGTAATGATTTAGTATAAAGAAATAATGTATATATTTTTGAATTAAAATATAAAGTCCTCAGTCAATAAAACTGAATCAAGAGAGTAAACGCATATTCTGTAATGTGTTTATATTTGTTTAATATCTACCTATTCATTTATGTATTAATTTACTTAAAATATATTTAAGTAAATAACTTAAAGTAATCAGTTTGAAATTCACGAGGCTCAACAAAGGTTCTATGAAAATATACTAAAAAATGTTTTGTAAAATTCTAAACTTATCCTAAAATTTAAAGTACATTTTCCCCTATATATTTACCCACATTAACTTCAACCTTAAATCAAATAACTTCAATTAACGTATAAAAATCCGAAAAATCTACAAGTATCATTAATAGAAATCCCCAAATAGCAATGCATACACACTTTTTATTACATCCACAATTAGTTTTTCACATTTGATTTAATCATTTTTTAAGGCGAAATTCCAACGCTGACTCGCAGTGCCATTAATTTGACCACAACTGTATGCAATTACACTTGTAGATGGTATAGGCTTGGAAATGGTGAAATGGGATGGTTTTCGGTTTGACTTTGGGCCTGTCCACTTTCTATTAACTACGTGACGGCATGCCCATATATGATCACGAATTCCCAAAGTCCGAAAAAAAATCTATGGCTCTGCCAACTTCCGGCAGCGGGAAATCAAGTATTAAAAATCCAGAAAAATACAAGACGGAAAAACAAGGTGCCTGGTTCCAGGTGAGGATGATTCAAGGCGCGTTAATGCACCGAGTGTCTACTTGGCTGTCTCTATATATAGCCACATGACCGAAGCCGCCAAGTCAATGTCTGTAGATAAAACCATTGAACTAAGTAGCCGGTAATGACAGTAAATAAATGTGTTGCTGCACTGAGGGGAAAGTGGTAGTAATATTTTGTTGTCTATTAAAAGGTGATCTAAAAATATTAATTAATACAGATATAAATAAGTAGGTACATATTTTTCTTATTTAATAATAAACTGATATATTGAAATGTATACCTTGGAGATAGCCTATTTATTTTCTGTTATTTTTATTAACAGTTTAGATAATTTCCTTTCACTTTTCTAGAGTTTTAATAATTTAATTATATACTGTACATTTTCTTAATAAAAAAAACATCTACATATAAAGAATTAATTTTTTTGGTATTTTTTATACTTGACCTTGATTTTCATTTCATAATTTAATGACAGTAAATAAATGCGTTGCACTGAGGGGTAAAAGTAGAAATATTTTGTTATGTGTAATTTAAAAGGGAATTAATCCATATAGATAAAAAGTTATTATTTATTTTTGTATAAAAAAAGATGAAAACTGATATATAAAAATGTATGCCTTGGATATGTAGTCAATTAATTTTCTGTTACTTTTTTTAAATGATTTAAAAAAATTATTTATATATAGAAATATAAAAACGCAAACTTTTTAGATACAAAATAATTTTTCTTTTTACATTTTTTCGAATTGACATATCTTTATTTAATAAATTTAATAATATTAAAAAAAAAAATTAATATTTTCTTATGTGTAATTTAAAATGGAATTAATACATAAAGAAAAATATTATTTTTTATTTTTAAATAAAAAAAAATATAAAAACAAATATATTAAAATGTATACCTGGCGATATACCCAATTAATTTTCTGATATTTTTTTAAATGATTTAGATAATTTCTTTTCACATTTATAATAATTTAATTATCTGTTGTAAATTTTTTTTAACAAAAAAATATACATATAAAAACGCAAACTTTTTAGATGCGGAAAAAATGTTTTTGAAATTTTTTCGAGTCGACTTATATTTATATATTTTAAAAATTTAATAAAATGTATAAATATTTACTTATGTGTAATTTAAAAAGGAATTAATACATAAAGAAAAATATTATTTTTAATTTAATTTTTTTATCTATTTTTGTAAAAGAAAATTTAAAACAAATTTATAAAAATTTAAACCTTCAAGATACCCAATTAATTTTCTGTTATTTTTCCCCAACTATTAAGATCTTCATTTAATTTCCTTTCACTTTTCAAAAATAGCAAGTAATGTAATTATATATATTTTATATATTATTATATATATTATATTAATTACATATTATAATGTTTTTTCCCAAATTAAGCACTCAGTTTTTTTTTATATAATTAATTAAATATATTGCCAAAATCTCTCCCCCTTTCTCGTTGTGCTTTTGCAAGTGCCTTTGATCGTACATACAAATCACCGACAATTGCTACACCGGCATTGCGCATACGCCCCATTGGCTGCACACACACACACATGCACACCGAGTACGAAGTGGGCCAGCAGCCAGAAAAACTCGATTCTGTGGGGACGATGATTGCCGAAAGAAGAAAGTCCACATGCTGTGGCATAGAACAAGTCCAACCAGTCGAAGAGTCGAACTGAGGCGCTAGCAAAAAAAACAATGATTAAATACACTGCACTTCCGATGGCCCTCCGAAAATTTGTAGAGCTTAAGCAATGTATAAATGGGAAATCAAAACCCAGATTGGATTCCCCTTAAAAAAACTGCCCGAATGCGGAACCAAGCTCGAGGAGGTTGCCACACAAGTTATCCGGCGACAAGTTGGATGAGTCTCTTGCCCAAGAACTGGAATAAAACTGGCCAAGGTCTTCTTGAGTGTTGCTTAAGCAAAATAAAAAAAACCTCACAAACCTGCTGCGGCTTAAGTTAATAAAAAAGAAGGAGAGTTCTACATTTCTAAACTAAAGTCGTAGCAATTTGCGAGACAATTAGAGCAAGTTGAGGCTATAAATAAGCAAACAACAAATTGCGACGTTCCCTAATTTTTTTTGGGGTGGGTTAAACTTGAAATGGGTGGGGTTTTCTGTGTATTTTTATGGGGAGATAAATATAATAAAGCCTTTCCTTAAGATTAGCATATGAGAGGGTTTGGGGGAAATATTTTGTAAAGTTTGAGAAATGGAAAAAAGCGGGAAAAAACAGATATACAAAAAATATCAGAGCAGAAACTCTCAGAAATATTACGTATACGTCGCAGAAACTTTAAGATATATTACGTATACGTAGAAGAAACTTTGATAAATATTACGTATACGTAGCAGAAACTTAAAGGTATTTTAAAAATATATCTACAAATAAATCCCAGCAGAAACTGTTATATATTATGTAGCAGTTCTCTATTTTATATTTATTTGAAGATAACAATTATTATATATATATTAAATTGATATTTATTTCCCTTTATTTACTTTACATTCTCCCCTCGCTTTTGCTTGCATTTGTAATTAGCTAAATTCGCATTACACGTTACACGCTCCACAGCCCATTCACAATGGAATGCGTCAATGAAATGCATTTCGAGAAGGAAGCGCCCCCGATTAGGCCACCACCCACCGAAACCCACCTGAACACACCTGAACACACACTTGCGCACCTGTCAAATCAAGTCAAGCTAACGCACAATCGATGTGGTATTATTATGGCATTATCGGGTCTCAAGTTCAGTGAACTGTCGCCAAGACAGTGGCACAAGGAGAACGACCAGTGGCCAATTAAAGCACAAATAATTGCTAATAATTAACTTTGAAATATCAAGTATACGCATCAAGTATACGTACCAAGTAAAAATATCAAGTATACGCTGCGTAAGCCCAAAGGAATTGGCTCTGTCCAAATTTTATACCTCTTTTTTATGGCGCTCACAATGGAATGATGTTGGTTCAAAGGCCTCAAAGGAGAGTGCATTTCTTGGCCATAAAAGTAAGGTTCAATTTTTGTTTTTATTTTTTAAAAAGAAATTCCTAGTAATTGTGTAATTTTTGTCATAGGTTTGGAATTTAATCAAAATATTATTGGAGTGCAGAAAAATATCGAAAAGGTAAGTAAATATTTAATTATGAAATTTCTTTATCATAAAATATATTTAAAATAATATAAGACCACAATTAAAGCCATCACTTGAGGCAAAAAAACCTTCAGCTCATCATCTCCCACTACACATATATAATTTTTTTCTAGAGCTAACTAATTCAATTGAAATAAATTGAATCGAGTTGCCATTGTTAGCATATAGCCTTGTTGCACTAACAACAATTATCTGGCCATTGTTAACACAACTCATTCAATGCTGGAAATGTCTGATATTGAGGGAGTTAATATGTTTACTCTAAATAACAAAAAAAAAAAGAAAAAAACTGGATAGTATTTCAATGCAAGTTAATTATCTATAAATTCAGAAGATTCATGGAGATATTATAATTCTTTCAAATACTTTCTAGGTGATTAAGGTTTGTACAAAATTCTAAGCTTAATTTTTGTATTTATTTAGTTATTTATTATTTATTTATACCTTGTCTTGGGTTTTATTTATAATTTATTTATACCTTGTCTTGGGTTTTATTTAATATTTATTTATAACTTGTCTTGGGTTTTATTTATTATTTTTTTTATACCTTTTCTTGGCTTTTATTTATTATTTATTTATACCTTGTCTTCGGTGTACTCTAATTTATTTTTGCTGTAAAAAACCCCTTTGTTTGCATTCACGGAAATTCTTTTCATTCGTAACTCTCTCGTTTCTTGCCAAATAATATTTTGGTTTATATTTTTATGACCTTTTGTTTTGGCCGTTGACTTATTTTCGTTTGGCTCTCTCTTATCTCTTATCAACGCTTTTTGCGAAATTGCCTTATCGGAATGCATTTCGCCACCTTTTCGTACCTCACGAAGCATGGAATTTCGCTTCTATTTTGCTTTTTTTTTTACTCTTGTTTTTTTTCTTGTTGCAATGCTCCAATTGTAGGTCAGTGTCGGTGTGTCGTTGCTCTAAAAGTCCATAAAAAAAAGTGACTAAGGAGGGGCTAATGGCCACGCCCCACGGCAACTTAGTCACTAAGTTCAAACCGATGACAAATATATTTTCTGTTGTAATTTATTTCGCGTTCTTCCCTACCTCGTCGACTCTTGTTTATCTATCTAACTATCTATATATTCCGCCCGTCGACAACAACAACAATTAGTGGCATTCAACGATATATATTCAGCGGAGAAGTCAGGATGAGTGTGCGAATGGTAATGACAGGGCCCAGGGGGGACCGCTTTCAATGCGAAAATCTAGCAAATTTGTGTGGGTTTCTCACCGATACTCCCACTGAACTGAAAGCTAAGTTAGGAGCATAAAAAACTGTTAAAAAACAAGAGAGAAATGGTTGGAAAAGCCAAGAGAGAAGTCTGTGATACAGCTGGCTAATGTTAAGCTTATAAAGTTCATTATTTCTGTCTCATTTGCATGTTAACACTGGGATTTTCCCACATCTTTTCATGGTTTGAATAAAGATGCTGTTGTTTTTAGCATGAGAAATTTTATATTGCTATATTTTTCCTAAAGAAAAAAATAGCCCTGAGATAGCAGAAAATACGGCAGATATTTGAGGTGATATAGAAATCGATATTTCAATTGTTCGATAAACACATGTGTTAAAAATCAGTAGTCTGTTTATAACGTAACTGTTTTTATTTACAAAAAGATTGATAAAAGTTAAGTTCTTAATAATGTTTTTGAAGTTTAAAATTTATTTTAGATATTTTTATATTATTTGAAATAATTTTCAATATTTCTAATTTTCAATTATAAAACTTTGCGATTTTTTTTTGACAACTTATCAAACTCACTCTTGATATATTGTATATTTATTTATTAAAGCTAATCATTTTATGCTTTATAAAAATCTATATTTTAATAGTTCAATTAAAATATGTGTCATAAAATGATATATTGCTTTAATCGTAAAAATTTTCTATCTATTATAAAAAATAAAATTGTGGAAAAAATTTAGGATTCTTTAGGGAGTTAAATAAAAATATATGTTTTTTAATATGAGGGGAGATATTTTTCAATATTTATAATTTTTATATATACAACTTTTCGATATGTTCGATACCATGTCACTTTTCCTATCGATATATTGTTTATTGATTTATTGATGCTGATATTTTAAAAATTGATTTTTGAATTTATTCGTACCAAACATCGATATTATGTTTATATCGTAATTTTTATCTACAATAATTTTAAATTTTCTAATATAATTAAAAAAAATCGAGTTCTTAATATTTATTGATAAGTTAAATAAGGATCTAGGTATTTTAATATTTTTTTTCGAAGTTTTACGATATTTCTTATTTTTTATAATTAAACTTTTTATTATTTTTTCTTGCTCTCAATATTTTTTACATATATAATAACATACTGCATTTTTAATATTCAAAAAAGTTCGTAAATAATTTATTTTTATTTTTCCTATTCATATTCTTAAATAATTTTATTTAAATAAATTCTTTAGGCTCTTAATAGCATAAAAACTTAAGCCCAAAGTTAATGGCCATTCAGCGTCACATAAATGTTGAGTTAAAATGCAGCTTCTATGACGAACTGCCAACATTTTTGCATTAAAACTTGTTTAACGAGGCCTCGTTCTGCTGACAGAAATATGATATAGTCTTAACCCAAAGTGATTTGTTTATGATCAAAGAGGCAGAACATAAGGTTTAAATACTGTTTAAAAAGCTATATATTTTTAACCAAATATGGCTTGAAATTACCTAATATTTAAATATTATTTAAAATATTTTAATTAGTTTATTCTCTGCCTTAATGGTTCAATTTTGCCATAGACTTTTGAGTTAAATCAATTCCGAATTCATGGCGTGGAGCGTGGAGAAAGGGAAAAGACAACGCCATTCAAGCATTTGAATATACTTTCCAATTGCCGAGAAGCCGAGAAATCGAGAAATCGAGAAATGAGAAACGAGAACATTTCTGCCTCTTCTTGGGGGGCGGCGGCCTTTGTAAGTATCTGAGAGATACACTTGTCGCGGTCTCTGTTCAGCCTTTCTTGTTCAGCCGATTTAAACGAGGCCAAATCTCCTAGGCCAGAGCCCAAGTCTGGGCACGTTTTTGTTACCAATTTTATGTGTGTGTGTGCTTCTGTCTTGTTTTTCTGTTTTTGTTTTTGTTTTCTGTGTGCTTTTTTGTGTTGTTTCATTTTTCGTTTTTTTTTTTTTGTGTCGAGTTTTCTTCTTTGGCTTCTCGAATCGGTCACAGTCTGAGCTGAAAATCAATTACCGTTAATGCTGGCCCACAT
Organism: Drosophila seguyi; assembly: GCA_008042675.1. Classification (NCBI taxonomy): domain Eukaryota; kingdom Metazoa; phylum Arthropoda; class Insecta; order Diptera; family Drosophilidae; genus Drosophila; species Drosophila seguyi. The sequence goes on along the minus strand of VNJU01002915.1, from coordinate 15,098 downwards.
ACGAGCGGTTAATATGGGTTATAGCATTGAACGTGACTTGGCCCGATCTTCACAACAACAAAAAGTAAATAAAAAAAAAGGAAAAACTATGAACAGCAAATATATATTTATGTAGGTGAACAGTGAAGTCTGGATGTGAGAAACTCTGAACTTTTTATATACATATTCCAAATAATAATAATAATAATATCTTAATCTTATAGTTTAAATTTGAAAATTAAGGAAAACAGATTAATTTTCAAGTTTTTTCTTTGAGAAGCTAAATGAAGTATTATTTATATTTTCTAGAGCATTCTTGCTGCTAGCAGCGTGGTACCAAAATTTATACTTGGGAATTATAAGTGAATTTTTTGCCTTTAAAAAATTAACCCACTTGGAAATATTCTATAATTACATACTGTTCTCTTGTACTTATATAAAATTATATTTGCCTTTATATACATTTTTTTATTTCTTTATATACATATTTATTAATAAAATTTTTAATGGATTTTTTTAATTTATTTTAACATTTTTAAATTCGTTTTCTAGTACCATAAATCCGACTGCATTTCAAGCTATTTTCGGGAAATTAAATACCTTAAAAAAGTTATGTATTTATATTTTTATGAATAATTTTTGCTACTAGCAGCATGTCACCAAATTTGTACTTGGGAATTTTAAGCGCACTTCTTGCAGTCTCTTCTTATAATAAATAAAATAAATAAATAAAATAACTGAATACCTTTCACTCATATGTAAAAAACATAAATATCAAAAAACTCTTCTTCTAAATACTCCCCACCTATGAAACCAAAAATAAATCACTCTTATCGAGTGTTGACTGTAAATAAAATAAGTTTCTGTACGCTTGGGCCGCTTCAAGGTCAGCGTGCAACCTCTGTAGGGGCTTTAGTTTCGGTGTGCACACTCGTTAAAACGGAAAAGGCAGCCGTAAAATCTGAACAAATATAATTAAAAATGCAGAGAGCGCCAGAGACAAAGGCGAAGGGAGAGTTGAAGAAGAAAAACTATGATTATTTTTAACACAGTTTGCCATCCTCAGGTCTTGTTATTTTTATTATTATTTTTTATTAAATCTGTCAAAGGCGTATCGCCAGCGAAGGCAGCGAAGAAAAGAGAAGAGAAGCAGAGAAAAACAAATACGAAAAAAAAGAGCGGCAAAAAGTAGCAATAATAACAAGTCGGGATAATGGCTAATGCCACCACGATCCATTTTAGCGACTTTCACTGTTTAATTGTCGCAAAATTTCATATTTTTTTACTTTTTTTCGTGTTTATTTATTTTTTATTTTTTTGCTAGCAATTTCTCGTGTTTGGTCAGTAGTAACAAGCGGCAGCAATAACAAATGTATCTCATGATGTGCAAGATACAAGTGAGTACTTGGAAATTTGTTTAAGTCTTTGGCCAGTATCTCTCGCTTATATAAGCCCCTCGAAGGGAGCTGTGCGAGTAAACACATTAAAAGAAATCTTTGTTAGGGTTTAAATAAATATATATATTATTTTTTTTTGTACTTTCTTTTGCTTCTAGCTAATAAGCTGGCTTACTAATTGTTTTTCTTTTTTTTTCTGTGGTACAGACACTTGAAATAACCCTTAAGCAATATTTTCGGTTGATTGAGTATTGGGAAAAAGAGGAATATGCTTGGAGATAGTTTTTGTTTGTTGTTTTCTTTTTTTGTTTTACTAAGTTGAATATAACTAGATATTTTTATGTACTGGGAATGACAGTAAATTTAATATTGTTGCAATGTTTGGATTGATATAAACTTAGAAATAAATATTTTTCGGTGATTGTGTAAAATATCTTTTAGCTATAATCACTAAAAGCATAACAAATAAATCGATTAGTTATCGATATATCAGAATTCCATTTAAAATAAAATACATATGAAATTAATTCGCTAATAATTGTATTCTACAACTTAATGCGATATTACAATATTAAACATTAATCAGTAATCGGATTATACTTGATTGTTTCGTTCTTCGAACATTAAATTTGATGTATATATATATCGATATTACAAACTTCAATAATAAATAAAATATATTTTTTTGGGTAATACATATTGATTTTTTAACAATAAATGCAATATTTTCTCTAGTCAAATTTCAATATAAAATATTGTAACATTAAATGTGTTAATTTTTGATATTTCAAACTTTTCATAATAACTACAAAAAAAAATATTATTTTTTAATGTAGGCATATTTTTCAATATTATTTTACACTTAAATCTTTATTTTTTGATGTTTCATTTTCCATATTTAATTTTTCTATATTTTCAATATGATGTTAGAAGCAATATTTTTTAAAGAAAACTTGCGCTACCGGAAAAATATTCCAGCATTAAAATAATATCAGATTCTTGGGAATATAATTTTTAAAGAACTTCTAAGCTTTTCTTTTAAAGAAAACCAAACAAAAATCCATTCTCCAAACCCTTTGTAAGCCTTTTCAAAAGCCAGAGGAAAATATATGTATCTGTACCTATACCAGTGTGTATCTGTATCTGCATCTGCAATCATTGCAGTTGCCAATCATTCGATTAGGTATTAGCCAGAAAAAATATACTAACTGCACACTTATTCATAATTTGGCTAACCAGTTTTTTGAAAACTGCCTTTCCCAGGCAAATCTTCAATTGAAATCCAATCTGTTTTTTTTTCGGGCGAGGTTTTTCTTTTTTTTTTTTTTGATTTTCGCAAGGAGAAGGTTTTTCCGCAACAAAGAGCCAATTGTTTCACAGCAAATTGGGCAGGCATTAAATTGCATATGATCACGGAGGTTTTCCTCCTTTGGAAAATTTTCATATTTCGCCTTCCGTGAACCTCATTTGAATGAGCTAAGATTGAGTTGGAGTCTTTTCTCCAAAACTCTCTTTATTTTCCTTTATTTTTTTTTCTGCTCTTTCCGAGCTGCTTTTTTATGTCTTTTTTTGTTTTTTTTTGTTTGCTGTTTCTTTTGCGAAACGAGTCTTTGGGGGTAATTAAAAGTTCATTGTCGCTGACGGCCTCCAACACGTTGTGGAAATTATTTTGCAATGTCTGCCCAAAAAAGATACAAAAAAAAAGAAGCTGCAGCTGAAAACCTCCACACACAACTTCCCCAACGTTTAGTATACTTTTTTTCCATTTTTTTCGGAAGTCTGCAGAGGCGAGAGATTTTCCCACATGAAAAACTTAAAAACAAAAAAAGAAAAACCAAGCCGAGAAGCGATGACAAAATGTGCAGGAGACTTGGCAGCGTCATCGCCGTCGTCATTGAGTGAAAGTTGCTGATGACCATTATAGTACACACTGGAAATATATATATACAGATACGTATATATATATGTGGGGGCCATGGCCAATGCCTTCACGACAATTTGCCGTAATTGAACTTGAAGCCAAAAGACCAGGAAGCGAGTTTCCTTTTCCAGACTGCAGCTGCACCTGCGCATCTTGCAGATCGCATCTCACAGATCGCAGTACCCAGAAGCAGATAATCGTTAAAGTCACAACGTCAGTCACGACATTTGCGCAATCGTCTTGGGCTGGGGCCCAACTGGTTTTCCTAATTTTTATTATTATTATTTTTGTTATTTTTACTCTTTGCTTAACAATTTCTGTCTGGGAGCATCCGAGGAGGTGTGGGAGTCACCCAAATAAATGCTGCCTCATTTGAATGGATTAAAGTGCGATTTTTGTTTGAGATAATAAAACATAAATGTTCTAAGCACACAAATTTCCATAATTTATTTACTTAAAAAAATGCTTAACTTGAATAATTATCCGTAAAGAAATTTAGTAACTAAACTTGGATTTATTTTAGAGTCCAGTTTCTATTTAAATAGTATTTACTTAATAATTTTAATTTACTTGTGATTAATCCCTCAATTATGGCTAAATAAATAATTAAATACAATTTAAATACGAATAAAATAAATATATCTTAAGATTATGTAAGGTATTATCTTTTATTCGGTATTTAGGTTCATTAATTGCAGGGAAATGTGAGGTATATAAAATATCTATACAAATATCGGGTTCAAAATATTTTATGTTATAATTATATGTATATATTCTGATATATTTCAATTTGAAATATGAACGAAATATCGCATAAGCATTAAAAAAATAACTATAGTATCAAACAAATATCCAATAAACTGCATTTAAAATTTATTTTGTTATCAACAGTCATAATTTTTTTTAAGTATACATTTTGTAATATCTAAAGAAAAAATTAATATCGATTTAAGACACACACATTGCAGCGCTAAAATTTCAACAAAATGTTGACCTTCGCTTTAAATTATATTTATATATCCTGTAACTTAATTTATAATTATGTGTACTGTGTACAAATTTTTAAATATTTATATATGCATTTTCTGTAATTTCTGTTTTCTTTATTTTGTTGAAACAAAATTTTGACCAAGACACGCTGCTGACTTCAAGCCAATATTTGTTTTCTCTTGCAATTTAATCTGAAATTAAATTATATTAAATTTGAATCCGTTCTTAACGATATTATTTTTATAAGAATATAAAAGTTTGAAAAGTCCCAATCTAGACCAAAAAAGCATTATTTTTAATTCATAAAACTTTTTTGTGTTATTTTTTATTGCATAAAAAAATCAGCATTTAGATTTTCTTAAATTATTTATTCAGTGTGCAAACTTCTGACTAAAAATTAAGAAACTTTTAAGATCCCTCTTTATGTTGACATATTTTCCAATTGCCTAAAAAACTTTGCTACAGTACACAGATTTCTTTTATTTCCTTCATTTCTTTCTGCTTCTTTGAAAATGTAAAAAGAAAGTGCTGGCGACCTTCAGCGATGCAGTATGTGATCTAGATTGCCTGTGGAAACTGTCTTGGGAAATTTCTAGGAAAATGTAGGTGTGTTTTTTTCGCTTTAAAGATAAAGTGTCTCGGAGCTATGGCATTTCTGGGTTAATTTGATAGATACTTGAAGTATTTCAAGATCTTAAAGGCAGGGGGAAATGTATAATAAATAACAAATCTAAAAAAAAATGAAATTGAAATAAATCAAACATTATAACTTAAGAGAACATTCAAAGGTTTTTATTTAGTTTAAATAATTAAAATAAAAATCTAAGAAATTACTTTAGCAAAGCCTGTTAAATAATGTATAATGTTTCGTTTAAATTTCTTAATTTTTTCGACCATTTAAGACTTTGCAATGAAATAAATCAACATATATATTGAGAGAGTGTTTTCTGCAATAAAATCGTAGTAAATAAACAGGTTACACGGCAGGGCCAATCGATTGACCCGCTGAAAAATGTTGAATTTAAATTTAAATTTATGCAAAAACCGTTCGACTTTCGTTCGCTCCCATAAAACAGGCACAGATTAGCGCAGAAATGTGATTAGGTTCGCTTCCAGTGACCTCGACACCGTTGCTACGGTGATAAAGCGAACTTTTCTCGATGCAAGGTGCCCCTCGAGTCGTCAAAATTCTCGCTATGAAGTCAATTTTCAGTCGACATAATTTGAGAGCACCGAAAAAAATTTAAGCTAGCAAAAAATAAGGAAAATTTTGCAATTTTATGAAGCTTTTTTGGAGTTAAAAAAATTATTTCTTAAAAGTTGCAAAATTTAGGAATCCTTTTAAATGTTGTAACTTCTGTTTTAATTTAATTTTGAGCTAGGCTTAAATAAAAATTTAAATAAATAAATTCTTGATATGTTATACAGATTCTGTATACAGTTTAAAATATTTAAATAAATTTGTTTTCTTATTAAAGAACTTTTTTTTGATTAAAATAATAATGAAAGATAAGTTTAAGCTCAGAAAATAAACTCCAGATAGAATGTATATAGTATATGTAATATAGTATATTACTCTCTTAAAATAATAAATAAATAAATAAGAAGAAGATTAAGAAGATTATATAGTAAACTAATCTCTTAAATAATAAATAAATAAATAAGAAGAAGATTAATACTATTGCTATTTAAAAAAAATTATTATTAATAAAATTAGGAGGAAGATTATTTTTATTTAATATAATAAAATAACAAAAAGTATGTAAGAAAATTAATTTTATATAATCAAACAAAATAACAAAAATTAAGTAAGAAGATATTTTGTATATAATATAACAAAATAACACCAAATAAATAATAAAAAGATTTATTTATAAAATGGATTTTAATACCATTTACTAAAGATTACCTAAAATTAATTCAAACTCAATACTTAAATGATTTCAAAATATATCCATCTAAACTCTATTTAGTTAAGTTCTTTTTTAAATTTATATATTATTTTTCTCCTCTATTATTTAACTAATTTATATATTATTTTTCTTCTCTATTATTTAATTAATTTATATATTATTTTTTCCCCCTATTATTTAATTAATTTTTATATTATTTTTCTTTCTTTGTAATAGAACATTTTATATATAATTTTTCTCCTCTATTATTTAATTACTTTCTATATCATTTTTCTCCCTTTGTTCTATTATCCATTTTATATATTATTCTTCTCCTCTACTCTACAAAAAAAATCCCCCTCGATAGCTCTCAGTGTATTTGCCAATCGATGGATCGCACTTGTTGAGCTGCGAAATTCGACTCGACGAAAATCGGGTCATCTCGAGCGAGATGCAAGGGGCCACTTGGCCAATCGGGTTACAGATGGCCACACAGGTTAATTAACGATTTGGACCAATTAAGCCCGATGGCCTGATCTTTGGTATATATATATATATATACTATATGCATCTGTAATATCTGAGGCAGATTGTGACAGCGTTAGTTTGGGGTGCAGGAGTGCAGGCGATAGGTGCGAGTGCAAGTGTAGTAAAGTGTATCTTGGGGATAGTGCTGGTATTTAGTGCTGGTATTTTAGTGGCTGGTGCTGGCTGGTTAGTCGGTGGTAATTAGTGGCAAGTCTCAAGACTCTCAACCGAAACGCAACTCGATCGATGCAACTCACCCATGAATTATCGCGAAATTGTGACATATTTTGGCCAGCCGCAAGGGGCGGTTACGCTTTTTGTACGTTTAAAAAAATTATGATAATTATGTAGATTGTCTTGCATGTAGTTATATATTATTTTATATTATTCTTTATGGTTTAATCTATAGTTTATGAATTTTTTTATATTTTATCATTGATGTTTTTTGATTTTTATAAATGTATAAAAGGTTGACAGATATTTTTTATTTTTTTTCAAACAGATTTCTTCATGCAAACTCCAAAATCTCTTATTTATGACTGGGACGGACAATTGTTATTATTTTTATTATATTTTTCCTTTATGTATTCATTAATTTTAATTACAAATCTTGCATTTACTTCTCCTTGCTGCGCACTGTTTACTCTCTTTTTTTTTTACTTTCAATTTCGGTGGCTGCCTTTTTCTTCGTTTGTTCGTTGGCTTCTTTTTTTTTGTATAATTTTTCGTTATTTTTTTTTTTTTTGCAAATTTTACAGGTTTTTTTTTTTGCTTAATTTATCTAACCAATTTGTTAGCTAAGCTGGACACACACACACTCACACACACAGACACACACGGCGATGCAGCTAAGCGTAACGCATGTGAAGTGCCTCAGATACTTTTGTATCTTGTATCTGCTGCTGGCCGTGTGTTTTGGCTGCTTTCTGAGGCGTAACTGCCAGCACGATTACGTGCGACAAGTGTAACACTGGCCAGCAAAGCGGCAGATGATGCTACAGAGGTGCCTTCTCTTTTTTTTTATTTATAACAAAAAAATTGAAAACATCAAAAAAAAAGTACTTTAAGTTGCAAGATCGTTTAAAGCCGCGCGCGCTCCTCTCTGTTTTGGGTTTTATTTTTGATATTATCAAGTAACGAACCGAACTCGCCGAGTCTGCGCCGCTTACTGACTTCGGGACTCTTGGCTTTTGTTTGTTAACTCTGAGCTGCGAGCTGCGAGCTGGGAGATACGAGCTATGAGATACGTGCTTCAGGCTCCCCGCTACCTGTTCCCCAGAGGTAACGCTCTCCTCATGCAGGTCGCCGCTCACACCGCTCCGCAATCGCAATTGCAATCGCCGGCTGCCGCCGCTTTCTAAACGCTCTCCGCTCACCGTTTACCGCTCAACGCTCACGTTCGATGCTCTCTGGAGCTGTGCCGGGTCTTTCCTAGCCACAGTGGGATGAGATGGGTGGGAAAGCCTAGGAAGCTAGTAATGATACTTAGATACTTGAGCAAAGAGAGCTTAAGATACTTAGATATTTTGGTATGAAGTGCTTAAAATTATAGATAAAATATTTAAAATGATTTATGGTACAACATTTCAGTTAGTTTAAAAAGATATTCTTTAAAATTTTACTTATAAATTTTATATATGCACTCATTTTAAAATATTTAATATATTTTTATTATTTATATATATTACACCGACAAATATATGAAATATTTAAAATAATATGAACATTTATAATATATGTAAAATATAAATAGATAAATATATTTATATTTATTATATAAATACTATTACATATTATTTTAAATATTTAATAATTTCATAATCATATTTCTAATATATAAAATATTTAAAATAATATGTAATATTATATATATAATATATTTATATATTTTTATTTATTATATATATAATATTACATTCTATTTTAAATATTTCATCATTTCATAATCATCTTTCTAATACATAAAATATTTCAAATAATATGTAATATTATATATTTAATATATTTCTATTCATTAAATATATATTATAACATATATTTTAAATATTTTATATATTATAAATATATTATATATATAGTATTATATATTTTTTTAAATATTCCATAATTTTAGTCACTGTAAATTCTAAAAATCTAATACCATTCATCAAGTTCAAGTTCAGGAAAATGTATATATAAATAAATGCTTAACTCTCTTACCTTTTCCATGACTTATAGTTATTTCCGTTCTATTACGTTTTGTTGATAGCTAAAATCAAATAATCTCTTTAAAGATCGATCTTAAGATTCATGATTCATTGGGATTCATGATTCACTACCAAATCTCAAGCCCAAAAGTATGCGAAGGCTACTGAAAGTCAGAATGGGTTTTTCTTGGCATATTTAGATGGTTTTATATATACAGAAAGTATTTAAAAGACTATTTTATTAGTATAATTTACTGTTATAGCTTTTTTATTGATTTTAATTAATTAATTTTTATTATATTTATTTTTCGAATTTTTACAAACAATTTAAATGGGAATTATGTTTAATCTCTGTATAGTTGTTTTTAAGCTGAAACAAGATTTAATTTGGAAACCGAAATTTGTTGAATTGATAAATAAATCTAAAAATTAGTATTTTTTTACATTGTTTTGATTTTATAATGCCTTGCCTTAAAAATTATGCAAAACTTGTCTTAATTTTAGTAATATATACTTAGCTTTGGGACGATTTTTTTAATATATAAAAATTAGTTTTTCTTAGTATAGATGCACCAGAAGCTTTGGTGCCATACCTTAAAAATCATGGAAAACTTGTCTTAATTCTAGAAACTAACTTTAGGGTGAATTTTCTTAAATATATATAAATTTGTACATAAGTGTAAATACACCAGAAACCTGGGAAAATAGTGCAATTTCGCTGTAAAATGATCAGCAGCTCTAAAAAAACTCAGTTCAAACTTACTTCAAAGTCTCAACGAGCCACAATTCAAGCCCAAAAGTATGCGCTGGCCAAGAATATTGTCCAGCTCCCTCGCCTTTCCCCCAAATCAAGAAAAACACATTCCAAAAATTGAGTTTGAAATACCAAAAAAAAATTTTATTTCCTCATAAGTCAGAAAATGTACATTATAAGCAATTTTGTGGATGATGATCGGTTGTCAAATATTTGGGATTAGCTAGCATAAAATGTGATGTTTTTTCTTACATATTTAAATTTATTTAAATATATATATATTTATTTATTTTTTTTTTGTTACAATGTGATTTGCAGTTGCGCAGGGACAGAAAGAACTCATTCAGGCGAGCTGGAGGCATGTTTTTTTTTTGGCTTTTCGAAAGTTACAAATTTTGGTTTGGTTTTGAGAAAGAATAGTTTTGGGTTTTTTTTTTGTATGGATTCTGTAGAGATCGATGCCAATGGAGCTACAAGCTAATGGTACAACTATACAAGGTTAATTAGTAGTGTGTGTGAGGTGTGTGTGAGGTGTGTGTGCAGTGTGTGCGGTATGTGTGTGTTTATACGAATGCAGCATAGCCAATCCAGATGCTCTACGTTCTCGACTTTCCCTTTACAAATTGCCAGTTTTTTTGGATTAATTTTTTGGCGTTTCCAAAGTGTGTTTCGAAATTTGGTAATTTTTAAATTTAATAGTTTTTTGTAATTTATAACCTTTAATTCGATGGTAATTAATTTCATATTTTTTAGTTTTTCAGTTTGCTAAATGCTATTTCAATTTCTCTTCTCGTTAATCTTAAGTAAAATTGAATCAAATTCCTCAGTGCTTGCAGTGCATATCGTACTTAGTAATTCATGTTTGCTTCATTTAATCGCTAAGTCTATGCTTAGTGACTAAAACACAAAAAAAAAAAAAAAATTAAACAACAATCAAGGTTTATTATTTATACATACATATATGTATAGTATGTACCATAAATATATATCTGTAGTATATATGTATCTTACAGTGCTTCTCAGTGGATATAGGATTCCGGCTGGATGTAGGATTCCAAAGCACAAAAGCTATAGCTATGTGGGTTATATATGTCTGTTTTATATATATAATTATGTACAATTTACAGTTAAGCAGTTTAGAACTTTTCGATAGAAATACTTTCAGACTTGCATAAGTTGATCATTAAATATATATAAAGGTATTCATAGAGTATCTGGGGAGAGTATCTGTGTGTTTGTCTTTCGCTTCGATGTTGGTCTGTGTGTGAGAAGAGTGTTTTAAGAGTGTGTGTGTGGAAAAGCATCTTAGGGATATGTGTTATTTACAAGGATGTATCTAGAGGTTTGTCCAAGCCAAGCGATCCGTTCTCAAGTCCTGGAAAAATTCCGGAAAAATACCATCTTCTCGTTTGAGTTTATTTTTAGCTTCGCTTGGCTTGCACTTTTCCTGTTTTAAATAAATAATTATCTTGTACATATATATATATGCTTTATTTCATCAATATATATTTCTGTTTATATATATAAAGTATATAGTATAGTTACTCATACAGTTAGGCATTGTTATTAGGTATATCTGTTTGTTTGCATTTGCTTCTTGCTTTTCCCTTTCTCGTATCTCGTATCTTTGACCTTTACAATTTTTCCTTTTTCCTTCTCTTTTTCTTGCTTTCATCGGTTGCCTTACGTGCTAGAATTTTCATAAGACTTGCGTTTCATTTTCTCCATATTTTGTTCAAAAGTTGCACTTAAACGATTCGAAAAAAATATATATGTATATATATGTATATAATGTCTATATGTCTATGTATATGTATATATGTATATATATTCATGTTATGCCTTCTCTAGCGTGTGTCCCTTCCATATATATACATACACTTGATGCAGTAATTGCCTTTAGTTTGTGTTTTCTGTGTGTACTCTGGTATCTGTTGTGTTGCCAGTGTGTGTGTGTGTGTATGGAGGTGTGTGTGTGTGGATTTTCCTCTCTGATCCTGCTTTTCCTCCACCTACTCCTCCTCCTTCACCCATCTACAAAATGCACGAAAATATATCCTTAGTTTGGCTTGGACCCGGTCGTTCTCCGAACAGCTGTGAAAGTGCCAACTTAAGCACTCTGCTAGCCCTTTTCCGCACTCTTCATATACATATATATTTAAACATTTAGCATTTAGCATTCGCATTTAACACTTAGCATTCATCCTTCACCTTTAGCTTGTCTAGATTTCAAGTTAAATCCAAAGAAAGTCCACCCAAAAATCCTTCAACTACAATTTCATCTTTGAGTATAAGCTTAGTAGAAAAAAAAAGAAAAGCATTTGTCGAAAATTAAACTCTGATATTTGCCTTTTGAATGTGTTGCTTTTTCAAAATTTGTTTTCTTTGTTTACATTTATATATTTTGTTTTTTAAGATTAAAGGGGGTTAGCAAATTTGCTAAATTTTCTAGATTGTCATTTGCTAAATATTCCTTACTACAAGTCTGCTTTACTGCAAATGGATTTTCTCAGCTGCGTTTGGGTTTATATAAAACAGTGTTAATTTTATTTAATTTTGGGAAAACTAAAAACACATATAAAATATGGAATTTTGAATAATGACAATAGAAAAATTATAGCCTATAAAAAAACGTATGAAAAGTAATAACAGAATAAATTAAGTTAGGAATTTCAAATAAAATATGAAGCCTGTGAATTGCTTTATTTATTTTTAAATTTTCTACTGAAAACTGAGTTCATCAATCACATTAAAGACTAAAAATAAAATTAAAAAAAATATATATATTATTTCTATATTTAAAAATATTAAAAATAAAGTTTTTACTTGGTTAAATGTATTAAATAACAAATAATAATATTATTTCTATGTTTTAAAATATTAAAAATAAAGTTTTTCTTTGATTCAATGTGTTAAATAACAAATAATACTACTATTTCTATATTTAAAAATATTAAAAATAAAGTATTTATTGGTTAAATGTGTTAACTAACAAATAGAAATATGATTTATATTTTTTCAAATATAAAAAATAAAGTATTTACTTGGTTAAAAAACATTTAACCAAAAATAAAGTATTTACTTGGTTAAAAAACATTTAACCAAGTAAATACTTAATTTTTACATTACTATTTAAACAAATATACTAAATAAACTTATTAAATTAACACATTCTGGTGGTTAATGGTTTTTACTACTCTAAACCGTTTTTTTAAATTGTATTTTTCCTTTTTTTTTACTCAACAAAATCTTAAATAAAATTCAAGAATAAACAAACAAGTTTATATATTCGCTTGAGTTTTTTTTTTAATATCACAATCTAATATTATATTCCTTCTTCTTAAATAACAAAATTAAATAATTTAATTCCAAATATTATATAGCACTGCATATATATCCCAATTGCCCGCAGCTGTAGTATCCATTAGATGCCGCAGGCGGTGGGCTGTGCTGCGATTTTGAATTCAGGTTTTCCCACTTGGTAAATGGGGGCGGGGGAGGGGCCACCTCTGGTTGGGGCATAATGGCCGGAAGCCCGCTAACCGGAATCCAAATCGCCGCGTTCCTGCACTTTGACACCACCTGCGGCAGCCATACGATGTGTGTGTTTGTGTGTGTCACGAATGTGTGTTTCGTATGAGTTTAATGCATTATTTTCTGTGAAATCCAAAACATAATTACCCGCAGCGGAAGCGGAAATGGCGGAATGCGTGCACTGTCCCCACTTCCCCGTCTGAAAAATGGCGTCCAAAAAAACACCCTCTCCGGCCTTCCCCGGTAGCCGGAGCCACGGCTATACGGGCCAAGTTACCGGCGAAGGTGGTCCAAGAAGAGGGGACAGGGTGGCATTCCGAGCCAGAGTTTGCCTCGTAAAGGTTATCGATATCGATACGTTCCTATCGGTGCCCTGTCAATCGGTATTGTGAGACTCTTATCGCTAACGTGCCTATCGCTGTAATCCTAAAGGTTGAGGGAATTTTGCGGTAAACGTAATTGACTCTACTATATAATCATTAATATATGCGGAATTTTTGGAATCTAAGCAAAATGGAGGGGGGAAGGGATTTAAGATTAGACTAACGGCTATTCTGGATATTCGTATAATACCGTAATAACTTTTTCTTTTTTTTTTTGATTCGATAAAATTAATGTGTGTGTGTGTACATATACATATTAATCATTGCTCGTGTGCTGGGAATATATAGGAATATATAGCCTTGAAGAATCATCATCCTTCTCTCTTTAATCCAATACATATTTATTAATTAATTTTAATTTAGATATCACAATATAATCATTAATCGTTAATCAATCGGTAAGTGAAACAAAACAATTTTCGAATTTCGAATTTACACTCAATTTTAATTTAAAAATTAAAAATTGCCTTTTTTCGTCTTGTTAGCTTTGCTTTACAATATAAATTATCTGCTCTCTTTCTTTCTCGCTCTCTCTCGCGCGCGCTTACTGGCTACACAGTGTGTGTGTGTGTGTGTTGTCGAGTTTCTGTATTTTCTTTGCTTAATTATTACACATATTATATATATATATATTAACTTAAAAAAAAAACAGTTTTCAAAAAAAAAAAAGATTATCGTTATTAATTAATTAATGTCGTAGGTTGAATGCTTCGCCTCCTTCCGCCCCCTTAGATCCGGGTCTGCACCTCCAGATGCATAAAACGCTCTTGACCTAAGCGGGATTTCCGCCAGACGTTTCGTGGAATGTTGATTTGATTATCGATTTTCGATCGTTCAGTTTAGTTTTGATTTTTTTGTTTTAGTTTCAAGTTTTTTGTTGCATTATTTACAGGACAAGTCCAGGTGTTGTTGTTGTTTTTGGGTTGGCATAGAAAGGAGAAATTTGCAAATATTAAAATTACGCTCTCTTGGCCTGATCAAATATCTGTAATCATTATGTCCATGGATAATGCTGTTGGGTATGATGTTCTCTAGCAATCACTCTACATGGAGGGGGCCGGCGGCGATGTATTCGAGTCATTTAGGGCCCAGCAACTGTCCACCGGTTGCGTTCCCTGCTTACTTTCCAAATACGTTGCTATCTCGTTGGCATTCTTGTTGAAGGCCACCATCATGGCCGTATTCCCGCCGGAATCGCGGGCCTGCAGGTTGGCACCGGCGGCCACCAGCATTACGCAGATATCGCGGCGATTCTGCTCGGCGGCGATGTGGAGTGCAGTCTGTCCACTGCAAGAAATTAGAGGGGGAAAAATTGATAAAGAAATAAATTATTTCCAAAATTATTTAAAAATATTTAAGAGGAATATAAAGTAAAGAGTGCGATAAGGACAGCTTTATAAGGAATATAAATTAAGAAGAGAAAGAATTTACGCACGCCTTGTACATTCTTAAAATTCCCTAAAATTTCCTGCAAATTTAAACTTGGGAATTATAAACCAGACAATAAAAAGGCAAAAAGGAACAATAAAAAAAA